>VWZE01022647.1:437270-461000 GCA_013396675.1 Eubucco bourcierii
TGGGGCTCTTCAGCCTGGAGAAGAGAAGGCTTCGAGGGGACCTGATAGTAGCCTTCCAGTATCTGAAGGGGGCCTACAGGAAGGCTGGGGAAGGATTATTTACAAGGTCCTGCAATGACAGGACAAGGGGCAATGGGCTTAAACTGGCAGAGGGGAGATTTAGACTAGATGTTAGGAGGAAGTTCTTTACAGTAAGGGTGGTGAGGCACTGGAACAGGTTGCCCAGGGAGGTTGTGGATGCTCCCTCCCTGGATGTGTTCAAGGCCAGATTGGATGAGGCCTTGAGTAACCTGTACTAGTGGGAGGTGTCCCTGCCTATGGCAGGGGGGTGGAACTAGATGATCCTTGAGGTCCCTTCCAACCTTACCATTCTATGATTCTATGATTCTATGATCTCTGCTTATTCCAAACCCCTTCTGTTTGTAAAACCAAGGATTTAGCAAAATTTGATTTCTAAACAAACACTGCATGTAGGAATGTCAGGTGAACAGGGCAAGGGAGAATAATATGACAGTAAGTAGATGAAGTATCAAATTTATGCAGCTTAGGTTTGCAAAGTTTTCCAGAACATGAAGCAATCCATACATTCATTATCTATAAAAAACACATCCTACCAAAGGCACAGCTCATCTCAAGGGAAGGGGATGGGGGACAGAACAAGCAGAGATGCACTGCTGATGGAAACAAGCCAGACTTGGAGGTGCACTATAAAGTAACAGGAGGCAATGGTCCCAAGTTGCAACAAGGGAATTTCTGACCATAATATAATTTCACAGTAGTGGTAGTTGATCAATGAAATTGGTTCAGTGAGGTAGTAAAAGAATTTTCACCCTGGAGACAGTCACAGCTCAAAAAAAGGTCCTGGGCAACATGAAGTCAGCCCCTCTTGGAGCACAAGACTGAAGCAGACACCTGCCTTGCACAGACCCAGGGGTGCAAATAACACTGTTCAAAGTGATGCTAGCTAAATCATTTGGCATGGGGGAGGGGGAAGGTGTGTTATTTTTCTATGCACTGTAAGTTATTTGGAGGATGCAGCATTTCCAGCTACAAGCGATTCTTTCCTCCTTTCTCTTAACAAAACCAACCAACCAAAACCAAGCAAAAAAACCCACAAAACAAAGCTTGCTAGAAGTAACAAGAAAAAACTCTCAGAAGGCAAACCCTGATCTCAGTGTTGGGTTGAAGGTAGAAGTTGTTATAAGATACATTAGATGTGCATAGAAATACACCTCTATACATAAAGAGGGCAGCTCCTGCTCTGGAGCACTGTGTGACCACACAAGAAGAACAGTCACTTTAAAGTGTAATTCCACAAGAATTTGGTCCTTGAAGCAGAATCCTTTGTGCCACATAAATGCTGCTCTCATGGATGTGCATCAAGGTCTCTGAATGAAGATACTTGTTGAATGGAAATACTTGTTTGTGAAGAAGGTTATCCTACCAGTCCTGCTGATACACCAAAGCAAAAGAAGAAAAACCAGTCTGAAAGGAATTCACTATAAACAAAGGAAAAGTTGAATTGTTTTAGGAGAGCCAGCAATAAACCTTTCTTTTCCTAGTAGCAGCAGTAGAAAGCCAAGGTTGAACAGTGAGACAATAATCTCTCTGGCTGAGGTGTGATCAGTATTTCTGGCATTTCAGGTTTGCAAAAAGTCCAAATGCTTTTACCTGTTCCTTGTTCCTCTTTCTACTGTTGAGGCAGGAGTGTGTGAGGATGTGTTTACTCAAACAGGTAGAGGATTACCCTGCTGACTGAGTTTGTCCAGAAGGTGTTAAGTCACATTTTGCCTAAAAATAAACTACACTTTACTGTTTCAGGCTGTTTACAATAATAAATAGACACTAATTTATCAAGAAAAGATTGGATTTTACATATATAGTTTTGGAAGATCTTTTAGGTGTTCACTGTTAACTTGCTATAGTTGTGCACATCTACTCAGGAAAATAAAATAATTAGTGATGTTTCTGAACAAGTAAATATGCAGAGTATTTGCTAAAATACACTGAAGGAATCTAAACTCCTGCCTCCCGTGATGATAACAGCTCACCGTAATATCAGAGACATTTTGTACAGAGGCAGAGCTGCTGGAGATGGTATTTTGGACAAAGGTCCAATGGTTTGAGATGGGCTAAAAATGCCCTGATTTCATAGAATCATAGAATGGTAAGGTTGGAAGGGACCTCAAGGATCATCTAGTTCCAACCCCCTGCCATAGGCAGGGACACCTCCCACTAGTAGAGGTTACTCAAGGCCTCATCCAACCTGGCCTTGAACACCTCCAGGGAGGGAGCATCCACAACCTCCCTGGGCAACCTGTTCCAGTGTCTCACCACCCTCACTGTAAAGAACTTCCTCCTGACATCTAGTCTAAATCTCCCCTCTGCCAGTTTAAGCCCATTGCCCCTTGTCCTGTCGTTGCAAGACCTTGTCAATAGTCCCTTCCCAGCCTTCCTGTAGGCTCCCTTCAGATACTGGAAGGATACTATCAGGTCCCCTCAAAGCCTTCTCTTCTCCAGGCTGCAGAGCCCCAACTCTCTCAGCCTGTCCTCACAGCAGAGCTGCTCCAGCCCTCTCATCATCTTTGTGGTCCTCCTCTGGACCCGCTCCAACACTTCCATGTCCTTCCTGTGCTGAGGGCTCCAGAACTGCACACAGTACTCCAGGTGGGGTCTGACAAGAGCAGAGTAAAGTGGCAGAATCCCCTCCCTTGCCCTGCTGGCCACGCTGCTCTCGATGCAGCCTAGAACTCGGTTGGCTGTTTCGGTTGGCTATTTCTCACAAACCACAGCGGTGTCCCTGCAGCATGAACAGCTGTTGCCTGTGCACACACCCCCTGCAGTGGCAATCAGGTAGGAAGGTATTTTGGCAAAGCATATCCTAAACCTGTCTAATGTTTCTGTGATCTTGAAGGCTGCTTTCCTTTCCAGAACTACAGTATTCCGAAGCGGAAACCTCTTCAGCACTGCAGGCACTGCCCACTTGGCTAATGAATACTCAGTCCTCACAAATGAATAGTTATTTCCTTGGAATCAACAAGCTGGAGAAAGGCAGCATCATGGTAAAAGACACAAGAGATGACATAACCCCACATCTCTTCATTTTCTCTTTCACAGAGCGGTTACATGTCTCTCCAAAGAACTACCGGACACTGCTGGTGTTAATCAAGCAACCTGCGACGCTGCACTTGCCCACAGTTTCATATTCATGTTCTTAATTACATCTGACTATGATTGTCTTTCTCTGGGATAAAACATTGGGGACTGGGTCCACCCTTCAGTGAACACCTATCCTGGAAACCACTACAACATGCTAGATCCTGGTAAGAACACAGCCTCTGCAATTCACTATAAAGTCATAGAACGGTTTGGATTGGAAGGGTCTTTAAAGGTCATCTAGGTCCAACACTCCTGCCATGGCCAGGGACACCTCCAATTGGACTAGAGTGCTCAAGGCCCCATCCAACCTGGCTTTGAACACTTCCAGGCTTGGACCCTCCACGCATTGTCTGTGCAACCTGTTCCAGTGCCTCACCACCCTCATGGGGAAGAATTTCTTCTGAATGTTTAATCTAAATTGAGCTTCTTCCAATTTGAAGCCATTATCCCTCATCCTCTCACTACCTGCCTCTGTAAAAGTCCATTTCCAGCTCTCAAGCAAACGCTGGAGCCTTTTCTTCCCCAGGCCAACCAACCTCCACTTTCTCAGCCTGTCTTTGCAGGAGATGTTCTCCAGCCTTCTGATAATTTTTGTGGCCTCCTCTGGACCTGCTCTAGCATTTACATGTCCTTCTTGGATTGTAAGCTCCAGAGCTGGACAAAGTATTCCAGGCGGGGCCAGCTGGGGAGAATCCTCTTGTCCAACCTGCTGGTCACACTCCTGATGCAGCCCAGGATAATCTTTACATTAGTTGTCAATTTTACTAAAGTAAAATGTCATCAGGAGTGTCACACACTGTGAAACTGTGCCTTTGGAAAGATGATCAAATAGTTCCTTCTCAAAGAAGCAAAGGGAGTATGTTCCAGAGCTGATCAGAGCTGGTGTCCTAGGGTCTGGAGATCACTGAAGCAGCTCTCATCCAGCAGCTATAGCTGGATGCTCCAAGGCTGCCGTTTCTGTTTCCATAGGAACAGAGACTGGCTCCTCACAGAAGGCAAGGTGATTAAAAAATGTTTAAATTTGCATGATTGTGGATAATTTGAAAGCCTCTAACATTTCTGGCATGGAAATTTGGAAAGCCACTTGTGTGGAACAGAAAGGGCAGGCACAGTTGGCCAATTAAAGCACTGTTCTCTTTTAGCCGTGGACTTCCTCTGGATGTGTTTTGTTGCTGGTGGCTCTTGGCTTTAGGACTCAGTAAGACACCAGTGGCTGGACTGTGTGAATTTTGAGTGCCACTGTCTTACAGCAATCATTAGGAAGCCATGGCTCTTAGATGTGATTGCTATACAGGCTTTGAAGGACTGCAGAAGGGCCTTCTGTTTTCCTTTTTCATTTCACATGCAACAACTCCAAGGGACATTAATATACCTGAGGAGTTTGGGAGAATGCAACTAGCTTCATGCCTGAATTATCTCAGCATTCAGCATCTCTTTATATCCTGCCTTGACATTATTCATAGAATCTCTCATCCAGTTTCTCTGCAGACTTAAATGTTTACCACCAACTCCATCAGACTACCCAGAATGATAGAACCATACAATAGTTCCAGCTGCAAAAACTCCCTTAATATTATCAAGTCCAATCATTCTCTGACTCTGCTAAGGCTGGTGCTAAACTATATCCCTCAGCACCACATCTCTGCCTCTTTTAAACACCTCCAGGGACAGAGATTCAACCGCCTCCCTGGGCAGCCTGTTCTGGTGTTTGAGAAACTTCAGTCAAGAAGTTTCTTCTAATAGCCAACATAAACCTCTCCTGGTGCAACTCGGGGTCATTTCTTCTTGTCCTGTTACTTTGGACAGGACTTTGGGGAGAAGAGACTCCCCTGCACCTGGCTCCAGCCTCCTTTCGGGTAGTTATGGAGAACTAGAAGGTCTCACCTCAGCTTCCACCACACTCAACAATCCCAGTGCCCTTAGCCTTTGCTCAGACGACCTTTGCTTCTCCATCAGAAACATTAACTGTGAGGAATGTCTTGCCTGGAGCCCTGCATGAGCCCAGTCATGTTTGTTGAGGACATATTCATATTGTAACTACTGTCAGATCCAAACACACCACTCAAATCCCTGATAAAAAGCCTTGCTCAGAGCAGTAGTTAATAAAGATTAAACGAAACATCCATTCTGATGCTCATCAAATTCTGAGAGGTTTTAATAGAAACCTTAAAAAGGAAAAAGGCAGTCAGAATTTTCATCACTACAGAAGGGATTCAAATAGTACATTCTGATGCCAAAAAAATTCATTGCCTGAAAAAAAAAACCCAACCACCAATATTCTGTCCTGGAGACTGATTCCTGGCCTTATCAAACAGAAAAGCTGGTTTTTAACCTTTCAGAGTAGTGGGGGGAAGGAAACTGCAGTGCCTGCTGGGAAAGCTTCCATCTTGTTGTTGACACTTCTGAATTTCTGAGTGGAGCTGTATGCCAAGACTAGAAGAAAAGGCTCATTACAAAGGTGAGAAAGGGGAGGTGAAAGGCCCTACAGGTGTTCAAATAATCTAATACGTCAATAACCAACCAAAATGGCTGATGACTTGTCACTGCTACCCTAATCCCACTCTGTGATGCCAATAGTCTACCCACCTTGCCCCCTGAAACCACTTCTGTTTGGTAAGGACACATCTCTGTGGGTCTGCTGCAGAGGAAAACACCATGAAGTTCAGGGTGGTTTCAGCAGGTGGCATTACAGCAGTTGGCACAGCAAGGCTCCTTTCCCTCTGCCCCGCAGAGCTCCCTCCCAGGCTCAGCATGTCCAGCCACCATACAACTTGGGTTACTCACACCAAAACACTAATCCAGCCACTAGACACAGGAGTTCAGGACTCGACACTGCACTGTCTCTGTGTAGAGGAGGGACTTAGAAGATTGCCTCTCCAAGTGCAGCATTCACCAGCCGAGTTTTACAAACGGTTCTTGAGACTATCCCAACACACATGTTTGGGAGAGGGACAGAGATGAGTTTGTGGAGCCACCAGGAGTGTCTTTGAAGCATGAGTGGTGTGTCTTTGAAGACGGTCAGCTATCGGGAACTGCTATTTCTGGGTGCTTCTTCAAGCTTTGCTAAACAATACAGGCTGACAAGAAGCAATTGCACTCTGCAAACCAGCAGCTGTAGTATAAATTTAGGAGATGCCCACTGCAAGGTGTTTAGGTACTCTTTGGTGCTTTGTCTTCCAAGAGGAAAGGATAATAATCTTATACCAGTTTTCTCAAACCCAGTCATGGGCAGTGCAGCAGGGAGGTACACCGAGGTACTGCAGAGAGCTCCTCACCAGCTGCAGAGAGCTTTTATGCCTTGGTCGAGAGGAGATGCTGCTGCACGCAGAGGGAATCAGCAGCATGGGGTTATGGATTCTATGCCTGACAACCAATGCTGGCTGATGATGCATCACTCACACCTCAGTAGCTGGGAAGCACAACCACCTGGAGGAGATTCCATCATCAGCATCTCACTAAACCTGTCCCAGGCCTTCAGCTTCAGCACTGGCATATTTGCCAGGATCATTTGCTATAGGTTTTAGTTTCCCTGCAGAGCCTGTCTACCCCTGCACACTGGGCATAACCCAGCAACACTGGGACACGTGAGCTCCAAATCTGCCCAACAACTCTGTTTCATCAGAGCCAAGAGATACAGCTCACACCAGCCAATTCCCCATAGCTCATCAAAATACCTGAATTAGGAGTACTCTTGGCCTGGGCTCTTCTGCAGCCAAACTCATTCACAGCACAAACCTCCCTGCCTGCACATAGGGTTTAGAGATAAGCAGCTCTGCATCTTCCTAAGGGAGGTGACTGTGCTGCACCAGTGCTGTTGGGTGGGACAGATGCAGACACAGAGCTCAACAGGACATTCAGTCAGGTAATTGGCTTTTGGGTTGGAGGCAAAACTAAAAATAATGAGAAAGCAGCATATCATTATCATTCTGGAGGGCCAAACTGCACTCAATACATTTTTATGAGCACCAACAGCAGCAAAGTTATTTGTGTATAAAGCAAGTGGCAAGATGGAAATAATGAGAGGAAATGAATAGGTTTCGAAAGACTAAGATAAACCATTCTTTAAAAGACTCTTTTTTGGCTTACCAATCAAGTGCCATAACTAATGTCCATGCCTTCAAAACACACTTTTCAGGGAATTTTTCCTTCTGGAAGAAAGCTTCACTCATTCCTCCTCAGCACCCTTTGTGAGTGAATCCTCACATTTCTCCCCCTCCTTTCACATGATATTTTTATGCCTGCTGCTTATGTCAATCAAAGCAATTTCACTCCTCTGGCCCTGCAAATTCTCTCTTTTGCTTGCACCGCTTTTTCTCTTTCAAAGTCTCTGCACCTTCCCTTTCTTCTTCAGACCACCAGGAGGGAAACTTGCCACTTCTCTCAAATACCAGCCACAAATTGCTCATGGAGTGAATACAGATAAGTCTTGTCACCATTAGCTGCACATCTCTGTGCCCTGATGAAGCTCAGTGAAGCTCCCAGTCTTTCTCACCACTAAATAATCAGCCCATGTGGCTGCTACTGCTGTAGGGACAGTAAGAAAAAGCCACACCCAGGCATCAGCAGCAACGTTAATTAGTTATAACAAGTAAGTCCTGATGTGTTCTTGGTGTGGAAGGACACATTTTGCATAGGCAGCCATGGCTGGAGTTCTTTCCTTTCCTTTCCTTTTTTTTTTTTTTTTTTTGCTTTCCCCTAAGCTCTGAAAATGCCAGTGAGGATTTGAAAACATAGGATACTTAAAATATCCAAAGGAGATGAACAGAGGTAACCTGACTTGCAGGACAGGTGTTCTGAAGAGGGTTCCATGAAAGTGTTAGACCTTACGATCAACAATTTGCAGCTGCATCATGACAGATTGGTTAGTTCATTTAACAAGCTGTCTGAAAGAGGTGATGTCAGGGGTGTGTTGGGTGTACTGTCACTTTGGATGCCTGTGAAGCTTCACATCAGGTCTCTGTACTAATAAAATCTCAGTTCTCTTGCCACAGTTTTTTTTCTAAGTTTGGGTTTTACTTCTAAATGTCAGATAACTTGGTTATTCATATAAACATCTACTGAGGGCATGCAAATCAGAAGGTTCCCCATATAGACATACAGGCACTGAGCAGCGTGCAGACACCTGCACACTGTGCAGCATTCTTAATTGAACCAGTCTTGAAAAGCCTTTTCAGTTGCTAAATACAACTTTCAGCTACAATTCCCACGTGCAGATACCTGGGCCTCTGCCAGCTCCAGAAGGTACCGGAGAAATGTGGCACAGACATTTCTTTTGCATCTTTTTCTTCGTAAGGCCACAGCATTTGACACTGATTTCCTCCATGGCTTACGTCTTTGTGCTGGTTTCCTTTGCACTTGAAGTGCTCTCTCCAGTCCTGCACTTAATCAAATCATATCACTGAATTTCACATCGTTGTTTTGCCCTTCCTTTATTTTTGGTTTTACTCACCAGCCATTCACATGTACACATGGTAGGGAGCAGTCTGACATCATTTGACATCTCCTTGCTTCCTCATTTCAATATTAACTGCTTACCAGAAGAGAAACAGGTTTGGAGTTAGGGTGCTGGGAGAGTGCATGTCTCTGTGTGTGAGCAAGAGCTTTTTTCCCCTCAGTCCCTTCTCAGGTCATTACACCAAGCTGCCTGAAACTGCCCAATGCTATTTTTCACCAGCTTGACTTCAGAAGTGACAGGTCTGTCGATGTGCTTCACCTTCTGCTTCGTCTGGGCTGTAGCAGCAAAGCTCAGAGCTGTGGCTGCTGCTCTCATTTGAGAATTGAGTTGAAGGATTCCTACCCCTCTACAGAGCACTAATAATGACACAGCTGCAGTTTAAAGATGCATTTTGGGTAAGTGAGCATTTCCTATGTGTTTTCTATATTTGATATCTGTTTTAAAATCTTTACAAACACGGTTGAGTTCTAGATACAGTTTAACATTAATCGAATCCTGTTTAGTTTTAAATTTAGTTTAGTAAAAAAGCAAATTTGTCTCCAAGTAAAAAGATGCTGTTTGATAGTGCAAGTGTTTGACCAAGGGCAGGAGAACATGTTTTAAAGAATTAAATCCATCCACACAACACAGCTGGTATCCCTGGTTCCTGTGATAGATCCAGAAACCACTTTTGGAAGGGACACAGGTTGGTCTGTCTCATAATCCTGTGAGTCTCCTGACCAGGTGAACTGTTAGTACTCACAGTTTGGATTCTCTCACGTTTGCCTGTAGAGCAAAGCCAGACAGATGTGTGCACAGTGCTGTTGCTCACCCACCTACGGAGTCCATGCCTGGTTTTTAGGTGCGCAGGAGTCATATAGCAGCACTGGAGAACTAAGCCCAAAGACTCACAACTGGCTTAAAACCAGTGACCACTAAAGCAAGCAGATATGCTCCATTCTTGTGATTTGACTTTTGGTTGAAGTATCTCTTGCTCTCTTGTTTTTAAGCTCTTTCTCTGTGGTTACAAGGTACTGGGTTCTTCTAATCCAGTAATTTCTTTCCCGAGTGTGATCTGAGGTTCCCTGGTAATTATGTCTGGAGTAGGAGTTTTAGGGGAAAAGCAAAACAACTAAACCCTAACGTTGCAAAGTTGGGTAAACAGGATGTTATGTGGTTGCCTCTTGTCTGAGCAATCATTTTTCCAGCATCTGGGACTGACTTGAAAAGGGATACAAAGGCATTCAACTCCTTCCTGCCACTTCCCTCTCGGGGCAAGCAGCACAGAGCCTTCATGGCATATTTGCTCTTTGGGCTTTATGTCCACCCACCCTGCAGGGCAAACCTTGGTATGAAAGCGTAGGGCAGACAAAAGAATACAGAGAGGTGAACCACCTCCCTCCTTGCACTTCCAGGAAGCCTTCCCCACCCCCACTTCAGCATCAGATTTGAACAGTTAAAAAAAAAAAAAAAAAAAAAAAAAAANTGTTAACCCTAACTGTGCCAGACCACACTTACTCAAGATGCTCTGTGCCTCTTCTCTTATACAGCTACTAACTGCATAACCCTGCACACGGGATAGGACACAACTGCAAGGCTTCAGCTTCTGTATTTCTAGACTGCCTTCCAAAATGTGCAGTCTGACTTTTAGAAGGAGTACATTTGGTATATTTACTTTCCAGGGTCTTGGTCTTCAGTGAGAATAAATCAGGTGTACTCCTCAAACCAGAGAAGGGTTAGGGAGATTAATGCCAGTTGACAATCTGGCCAGGCCAGTTCTTCATAGCTCTTCTTCCCTAAACTTCTCTCTTGGGCTTAGTCATGTTAGCATGACTATAATCCTTGCTTAGCTTTGAAACTAACACCTTCCTTCAAGGAAACCATCTTTGTTTTTAATATTGTTCAGCTGGGAATATTGGTTTGCTGAGCTTGATTAACAGGGCAAAAACACATCCAGTTGCAGGGTGGCAGTTCTAGCTATGCAATAAGAAATCTTTTAAAATGAAAGCTTACAGGATATTGCTCAATGCAGCAAAAGAGTACAGCTTGCCCTCCCAGATGACAAGATCAGCAATTACTTTTTCATTCATAAGGTTGTGTTATGCGCATTAGCGAGAGGGAAATGTGTTTGCTTGGTTTGCTTCACTGAGCAATTCTCTGCTTTATTTCATTTGTACCATGAATGGAAACCATCTTTATGACTGAAACCCAAAAAGTACATTTGCACCACACTGGATCACTCAGTAAAGATCCCTGATCTCTGAGACCTACCTAAGGACACTGCTGCACTCCCTCCAGTGAAGTCACCCTGATGAAGTACCCCTGGAGCAGCAACTCCCTACTCTTACCATCAGTACACGTTTGGATAGGCAGAAGCTTCTTTACAGCGTCACAATATCACAAAGGTTGGAAGAGACCTCAAAGATCATCAAGTCCAACCCATTATCACAGACCTCAAGACTAGACCATGGCACCAAGTGCCACGTCCAAACCCACCTTGAACACCTCCAGGGACTGTGACTCCACCACCTCCCTGGGCAGCCCATTCCAGCAGTCAATGACTCTCTCAGTGAAGAACTTTCTCCTCGCCTCAAGGAGTACTTGTCACAATGTAAAATATGTGAAGAAACCCTAAAAGCAGCAGATCTTCCCCAACTAGCAGAGAAAGAGCACCACTTATTCCTCCTCAAGGCTCCTCAGACTTACTCAGAGCAGGGTGCACTGTCCCTATCTGCAGGGAAATGCAAATAATTCCCCATGACAGGTATAAACCTTAATCTCTTCGTCTGCTAAACGCAGCAGTGATAGCACTGTACTTAGGGTGTCACACCTGGGCTAGGGTTTTTTGTTTTCTTTGTAGCATGGCCTGGACTAAAACCAGTATTTTTTTTAATTACAATTTTTGGTTTTATATCTCCCACAGTGTCTGTTAGGGTTTAAGGCAGAGTTGCCCAAAACCTCCACTAAAAGCTGCCTCTTAGCAGAAATGTTCTGTCCTCTGATAGAATCGTTTGGGGAACATTAGTGAGATAAAAACACAACTTGGTTTTGGCTAGTGCAGGGCAGTTGTTAGTGGATTAATATTCTGCTGGGCTGCTGTACAAGTGTAACAGATGTTAACTGTCTTCTCCAGCATCCTGCTAGAGAGGTAGGTAAATTCCCATGTTAATAGGGAGCACCTCTGTGGTATCAGCCAAGCTTCACATTCGAGCTTCATAACAAGGTTATGTTAATAGGCAGAGGCCTGAGCAACATTACCTTTTTGTCACACAAAACCCCAGTAACCAAGACAATATTTCCTTTGCTGTCACAAATCATGAGTCTTTTCCTCTTGCACTCAGTGTTTGCTTTTCCTTGCAAATACATGTCATTGCTTTTCTCATTTGTTTTTCTCCAGCATACAGCTGTTTCTGGCCAAGAGATAGGCAGAGGCCAAGAGGTAGGTAGGTAGGGAGGTGCCTACTGGCACCATTTGCTGAATTAGCCTTACCCACCTGGCATGAGGAAGACTTGCAAAAGAAGTGTTTGGTTTTGGGGCAGGCTCCAAAATGCCCTCAGTTGAGTAGCAGCAAATCTATTCCCTCAGGCAGCTTTGAACCAAACTCAAAGGGCCAAGTCAATTCCAAAAATGTGTCATGGGCTCATAAGGTTCTTAGGATTAACCCAAAAAAAATGCTTTATCTTTGAAGTGCTTGCTCATTCTTAGCTGAGGGATGAGCTCAGGGCTTGGGGATTCTCACAGCTCAGATTTAAGAGCCAGAATGGGCTGGAGATATGGGCCAGCAAATATGATGCAGGCCTTGAACAGGAGATAGCAATATTTTCCCCCTTGCCCCACAGCAGACCTCTCCTTGTCACATTCCTGACTGCAGCACACACAACTCTGGCCAAACACCAGAGCAGTGGGACCCACAGAAGTGTTCAAGGTGAAGAGTCTGTTTCAGAAATGCTCCCTCAGACTTTGTTGTTTTGACTTCAGGCTTAATTCTGCATTGAGTACGACGCAAAGTTGACTTTGCAGGTGAACCTCTCAACTGTTACTGTAGCTGTTTCCCACAATGGTCTCTTATATACTCCAAAAGGGATGTAATTACTTTCATAAATAACGTACTTTCTAATAAGCCTCTTAACTGTGGCACAAGAGTGCAGAGATGATTACAGAAGTCACAGTAAAACTATCTTCTGGACTTACTAGGCAATGTACTAAGGAAATAACTATCAACTGTTTCACCCAAAACAGGAAGTCTTTGTTACACCAGGAGTGACCCTGCTTTCCTGCAGAGGTTAAGTAGTTCTGGAGCAGATCTGAGGAGGAAGTGAGACCAGGCAGGTTTGCTAGGAGGGAGGAACCAGGGGCAGCACCAAAGGTACGGCTAATCTTAGGCAGGGAAGGATGTAGCTGCCAAACCTTTTGCCCTGGCATCTCAGCTGTGCAACTTCTTCCCCACTGAGGCTCATTAGAATTGGATTGTGTCGGTTCCATCTGTGCCTAGTGACATGAGGCAAATGGAAATATGGCACACTGGTACACTTATGGCACACTTATGGCACACTGGCACACATATAGCCCAGTGTACATGTGCCATGAGACTATTTCTCTGGTGTTGATACAGACTGTGTCTCACTAGACACTTGAAAGCCTGACTGGAGACAGATGTGTGGCTGTAGCCCTGCCGACATCCAGGACAAGTCAGCACTGATAGAAGCATGTGGAAACAGGGAATAAAGGGGGAACCAACTTGGAAAAGTTGAAATGATTGTCTGGCTGATGTCTGTGCTTGTTGTGAGGTCAACTTCATCTCCATGGAAGAGGCTGTTCTACTCAATTTTACATGTCATTCCTTCCTACTTTCCCCTGGGGGATGTGAGAAGGTATGCTTAGCTCACTGAGGGAAGGAAAGCACCTGTGAAGGGGGGGTGAAATCTCATAATAGGCATTGAAACCACAGGAAAGCACAAGTAGTTTGTGCTGTTGATTAGTTGTTGTGGTTACGGAACCACTGGTGCTTCAGAAATCACTTCTGAGCAGAGCACAAGAGCTAAAATGAAGCTAAAAAGGACTCACACTCCCAGCACAGATACATGTCAATAGCAAGGTGAATGTCACTGGCTACTTCCATTTCTCACATTCTTAAAACAGCACCTAGGAGAGTCTGTGAGGAGCCATGTGCAGGATATTTGGAGTGGTTCATTTCCTTGGTGATGAGCTCAAATGGAAGGAGTAGAGCTTTATGATGCAGCTTTTGGTTATATCTTCAGTTGCAGCCTGCATGTGGCACAGCAGGCTGAGCATCTTCCCTGTGAGAAGACTATCTAGGGAGGTTTAAGCACAGTGAGCTCATCCTGAGGCCCAGAAGGCTTTCCAGACCAGGTAGATGGGAAAGCTCATTTTAGGTCAGTGACTGAAATAATTAGAGAGCTAAGTAATCATATTTTATTTCAATTTTGTGATGACCATTCTGCAACTGGGTACCTCATCTAGGGGTTCTGACTGCCTTAACTGGCTGACTGATGACACTGACAATTTTGTTAATGTTTTCACGCAGCTATACCTGGTTTGTTTTGATCTCTCCTGCTCTGCAAAAGCTGTTTTGATTTGATTGGGCTCAGAGAAGTGGAGGGTTGTCATTTAGGGCAGCTTTAACTGTGCCATGTGTATGCATTTGACATATGGAATAGATGAGTCACTGCCTCACTTTGCACCCACACGCACACAGGCAAGGCTAATGAACAGTACCTAAGAGTTAAATGAGCATTTGTTGCGTGCTCTGCTTTGCTAGAGCAGACCATTGAGGTGCATCTTCTGATGGTAGTCACAGAACAGCTGAGGTTGGAAGGGGCTGCTGGTGTTTGTCGAGCCAACCCCTTACTTGTTGCAGGGCCAGCTACAGCAGCTTGCCCAGCAGTGGGTTTTGAATATCTCCAGAGATGGAGACTCCACAACCTCTCTGGCCAAGCTATTGCAGTCTCACCACCCTTGCAGCAAAAAAAAACCCCAAAAAACCTCTTATGCTTAAGCAGGACCTCCAATTTGTGCCCAGTGGCACTTGCCCTGTTACTGGGTACCACTGAGAAGTCCTGCCTCTCTCTCCTTTCCTGCCTGTCACCATATATTTAGACCCACTGAGCCAGCTCTTCAGCAGGCTGAGCAATCCCAGCTCTCAGCCTCTCCTCCCACAACAGATTCTCCAGGGTGAATCTCACTTCAACGTGTATTTTCCTTGCAGGACTGGGTGACTCATGACCCATCCCTTTCCTCCCCCAAGGCTTGCAGGGCAGAGTCAGCACCACTTCCCTGTCATCAAAGCCTGCAGTCAGGGGCTGGGCACACTGACCTCCCGCTGCTCTGCAGGTATGGTGGGAGACTCTGAATTTCAACTCAGTTACACTCACTCCATCCTTGTATGGAAGGCAAAATTAGGCTACTTCATCAACAGATTATTTTGCTGTTGCTATTCTTCCTCTCCTTTTACCTCAAAACCACCTTTTTTTCCCCTTTTTTTCATCACTCCCCCGGTTTTGTTTTCATTCCATACTGCAGCAAGGTAGATTCTGTCTGGCAGATGGCACAGAAAACTCTTGCTTCATCTCCTGTTTAATCTAGGGTTTGTAATAAAACTTTTCTCAGCAGCCACAGTTCAATAACAGAGAGAGCTCACACAGCATTCGGCGATTTGAGGCTGGAATGAGGTGAGTGCTGTGGGGCATGGCTCTGCATGGGGAGCACTCAGCATGGCTCAGGTTGTCAAGGTTAAGAAAGAAAATAATATTGAAAATATGCATCTAGATGCCAGCAGCTCTTCAGTTCCTCAAAGCATTGCTCCTTTACTATAAATGGAGCTTAGTACTTCAGAGTGGTAGAGAAAACATCACTGTGCAAGACTGAGGAATTGAAAAGTTCCATAGTGCTTGGTACAACTTCATTTTTGCTTGGAATGAAAGGCAACAATGTCCCCCAGGAGCACCTGAAGGAAAGAAGGCACCTGCCATTGAAAGGCCTTGGCTGCACATTTGGTTAGGACTCATGCTTTTGACAAAATTGGTTTTTGTGGGAAAACATAGTTTCACTGTAAGTAAATGAGCTGTTTTGGAAGATAAAGCTGGGTTCAGATGAAAAAATTCACAGCTGGAAAAGGTTTCCTCCAGAGATGGAGATTTAAGGTGAAATTTCTAGCCAAAGAGAGGAAGCAAACTCATAAAACCCCATCCCTCTCAGATCCTGGGAGCTCAGCAAGGGGGACACACAGTCTGGAAGAGGAATTGAAGCTTTCATTGCCCTACCTGCACGCCTTCCCACCACTCCAGTAGGTTCATCCACAAGTAAAATAGCTAGAGAGAGATTAAAATGAATTTCCTCTTCCCTACATAGACAGCAGATGGTGGCGAATGTGTCAGCCAAGGCAGCGGGAAGTCTCAGTCAGACCTGCCTGACTCAGAGAGAGTTTCTTCTTTATGCCAACATGAATGTCTTTGTTGTCAAGAGGTGACATGTGGACCTTTCACATCTCATATAAATATGCAGGGCAAGAAAACGCTTTCCCACCCTGCTCAAGAAGTGATAGTAGTTCATTTCATACGAGACAATCTCACAAGAACATGAAACGCCTCCAGAGCAAATAATGCTGAGGCTCTTGTGTGTGGAACAAGAATTTTATTCTTTCTGGTTAGAATATAAGGTAGTTTCAAGTGAATGTAGAGCTCCTACCTGACAAATTGAGCTGCTGAACAGTTTTAGCAACAAAAAGGGTTGAAAACCAGATAGGTTGGTGCAGTCCCTTGGTGTAGAGGCACTCAGTGTATAGATCTTGTTAGTTTCCTATACTCTAGGAGCTTGCAGTGGAAAGAGGGATACATCCAGGCACACACCTCATTGAATCAGCAGTTCCTAAGACCTCAGAATTAATCAACTTTTAATCATTTTTGTATAAAGCAGGAGAGATATTTGTGCAAGTGGGAGCAAACAGTGAGATATTCCTACCAGAAGCAAATGTAATACTGGCATGATAGTCCCACCTGGCCAAACTGCTTGTCTTGACTTAACACCCCCCCACTTTTAAGAATTTCTAAAAGCCTGAAGCTGAATTTGATCTGTTGCCCAATTCCCCATGACTTTGTGATGCACCATGTCAAGGGAGTGCAAGAGTATGTTGCATCATATTGAGTAACAGGATATGTTGAAAAATACTATTTAGGTGGCAAAAACTGGAACTGGTAACAGGTAGCTGTCAGAAAAACCCTCTCTAAGATACATACTCCTCTTTTAAAATTCATTCCCCTTGCACAGAAAAGCTCTGGGAAGAGTTCATGAAGCTTTACCCTTCCCTACATGCCAGGCAAGACCACTACCAAAATGTCTGTCTCATAGGGGAAGCAGCATATGTGGGTGCAGCACTGCGTTGTATTGGATGCCTTTTCAGGGCTAAGAGGAAGCAATTCCAAGTTTTCTAAGACAGGGAAGGGAAGGAACAGGGTCTTTTAAATTAATTAATGTACCAGCTAAGCAAGTCTGGCTCCAAGGGCTCTATGAGACTTTCTCAACAGCTGTCTCTGCCTAAGCAATCAGGTTCTCAAGTTGCCTTGGGCACAGCAATTTGGGACCTACCCCATGGTGCTTGCAGGAGGAAAGGAACTTTCTTATAAAAGAGAAGTGACTTGGAAGCGGATGAACTAAAGAGGAATAGAAACAAAAATAAATTCTGACCATCAGCCCCTGATAGAGCACTAGAACAGATCAAGTGCTTGAGACCTAGAAACACGCCTATTAAGCAGCGCCAGTGCACAGTGGCATGCTGCAATGATGGAACTCATTGATGCAACTCAGCACAAATTGCTGTCATTCCAAGACTGAGATACCATGGCTTCCAGACAGAAAGGAGCTCTTTTTGACAGCTGAAAAAGATACTGGCAGAGTGATGCTTGTTCAAATTTCATTCTCCCTCTTCTCCCCAAATTTCCTCTTCACATCAGCGGTTATTTCACTTTTGAAGTGGAAAAAATGAATCATGGAATGGTCTGGGCTGGAAGGCACCTCTAGAGATCATCTAGTCTGGCCCCCTGCAGTCAGCAGGGACATCCCCACTAGACCAGGTCACCCAGGGCCCTGTCAAGCCTTATCTTGAATGTCTCCAGGGAAGGGGCCTCAACCACCTCCCCGGGCAACCTGTTCCAGTGCTCCGCCACCCTCATAGAAGAGAACTTGTTCCTAACACTCAATCTAAATCTGCACTTCTCAAGCCTGACAATCTTAAGCTTCTGTTTCGTATCCTGGGGGTTACTCTTTCTGTGTACCACTTGGACTGAGATCCTTACACAAAGTGAGCAGGCTTTGCAGCTGGAGGCACAGGGCAAGAGACCTTTTTTTGTGGACAGCCAGGACTGCAGCTTCCCTGAGCTATGCAGCAAGCTGAGGTGGAGCTGCAGAGGCACTTACCAAACAGGACATTCGACTTCAGCTGCAGAGCTTCCCCGGGGGAGGTGCCAAGCCAGCTTATCCTGCACGACCAGTTAGAGGTATGAATTATGGTATGTAAAAAAAGCTCTGGGTGGGCAAGCCAGGTCCCAGGATGATGTTAGAAATGTTCTAAGAAAATCAGCCACACCAGCAGAACCCACAGTTCCTACAGCACAACTGCAATGACTTGCTCAATTCACACCACTTTCTGAATACAGAAGTCAGCCCTGCAAGGGCCTAGGATTTAGTGCATGCTATGCACATGAGCCTGGGATATTCTTGGTCTGTAGCAAAGCCTTTTACCAAAGCTGTGCTTCAGTAACCAGTAAAACATTCTAACCTTTCCCATCTGGTATTGTTGCAATAGTATCCTTATGACTTCAAAACCTAGGTGCTTGCTCTTTGAAAAGCCTTGCACTACCCTCTGAGCACCCAGCAGCAGCAAGGCTCAGAGATGTTCTGTAACGCTGATTTTCAGCTAGTGGAAGACACAAGACTTAGCACAAGGTTACTCAGCTTTGTGCCACCAGAAGAGAAGAAGAATGTATGTCACCCCCCAGCTATCTTCATACTGAACTTTCTACCCTCTGGGCAGGGAACTGACACCATCAGTCTTCCCACCTGCAACCCTTCCAAACCCCTGTCCTCAGAGCCTCTCCCTCATAGCTGCAGGAAGCAGCTGAGAGCCAGCCATGAATAATCTCATCCCACTCCTGATGTTTACCTGCCTGACTGCCTGTGGAGAAACTTCTGCCAGATGGAATGGTGCAGTCCTGAGGCACCTATCTCTTCAGAAGAGTGTGACTGTGAGGCAGCAGCATCGTTAAGCCTCAGAGGAAAAAAGAAATCGAAAGAAGAAAGCCTATTCCCGCGTGCTTGCTGTCAACACCTCTGCTTGCGGTCTTCCATGCCTCCTTTCAAGTATTCTAGGAAAAGCTATTCTGGTCAAACCAAAGCATAGAATTTGTGTTTTTCAGTCATACACTCTCTTTTACATATCTTTCATCTCTCAAGGGAGTGTTGCTCATTGCTCTGGAGGGAAGGAACTTCTGTAACTGGCAAGAGATGAGCTGCTGCTTCTCCATTAGCTGCGATTTTTCCCTGTGCGAAGAAAAGCCTCGGGGCATAGACCAATGTGCATGTGAAGTATTTATGGAAGAGTCTCCCGGACAATAGGAACTTGCCTGCAACACTGAACTCCCTTTGTCAAGCACTTTCTTACTAGGGATTCTAGGTCTGTTGGACCAAGCTGGTTTATTAGATTAGCAGCGAGTCAATGCTCTTTCCTAGCAGCACACGCTTTGGCTATGCAGAATCACTTCCTTAGCAAAGAGACAAATCACTGGTGGTGATTCAAGTCACCCTCTTCTAAGCAACTACTTGTGTTTTTGTAATGAAGAAATGAAGTTTGACACATTTAATGAATGTGTTTGTTATCTAATTAAAGCTTTCCCCACCTCCACCTTGGATTTCTTTAAAAACTAAACCAGTTCTTTCACTATTCATTAGTTCTTATGTTCACCACAGAGTCCCAGCTGAGAGATGCCTGAACAGCAGCTGAGTAGCACAGCTCCAAGAGCATTTACAAAACCATTTGATGGCACTCTGGGACAAGGTCACAGAGGTGTTGGGTAGAAGGTTGGACTTAATCTTAGTAGGCAAAGACACTCTTCTGGCAGAGATGCTGGTGCCTTGTGCTGAAAAGGAAATGTGTGAGCTGACATGGAAATACTGGAGATCAGCATCTCAAGAGGTAGTCTTGAGATTAACTTCACTCATATTCATTTGATATACTGGCATAAGGCCTCAAGAAAAGACTGAAAACAGATGAAACAAAGAAGTAGAATGAAATATTGTGCAGGAGGCATCCAATAACCTTCAAGCCTGGGGTAACAGAAAGCAGATAAAGTTTCAAAGTGTAAAATGAGAGTAAGTGATCAGTAGCTAAAAAGTTCAATACTCTCTGGGACCTTGTTAAGTCAAATAGCAGGAGAGGAGAAAACTGCAGGTATATCAATAGATGGCAGCTCAGTTAGGTGCTGTTGTATTATTTGATAGGGCAAGAAGGCAAATAGGATCCTCCAATGTACCAGAATTGGTTTTTTGAAAGTGGCCATTAATGTTATGGTATAAAACATCCAGTCTGTGCTGGAATAACAGAGCATCAGCCTTGTCCAAGAGGGATTTATTTAGCCTTGAACAGGTGTTACAAGAACACAGGGGAATCAATGGAGTGAAAAACTAGTGTCTCAGGAAAGGGCAAAGGTGGTTTAATTGGATTCAGGAAGAAGTTGAGAAGGTGCAGTTTTACAACACATGAAAGAAGAAAAAGATCTGTTGAAATGAAAGGAGATGTTTGTGTAGGTAAACTTCAGCCTAAGTGATTTATGGCTATGCTGTGGATGGAAATCAGGAAAGAAGGTTGCACAGTGAAAGACCACAGCTGCAAAACTTGTCTAAAGCTGGGCTGCATTTCCTCTGCTTTCTTGCTGCAGCCTGTGATGTGCAAGTGGCACAAACTATTTAACCCACAGCTGGATCCACTGCCTGGGAGGGTAAGGCAGCCTTGGTTTAGATTTTGGATGCCATGGTTTCTGAAATATGCCTTCCATGTTCTCCAGGAACACACAGTGGGTACAATAAAACATCTTCTGAGATGAATCCTTCAAAAAAAAAAGGAGAGAGATGAAGAAATGAGTGCCTGTGGTATGAAGTTCGTTTTCAGACCTGCAGGTAGCTACAAGTCACAGGGACAAAACTCAGATGAATTAAACAGACAGGAAACAACGCCTCCATCAGAGGAGATTCCAGCTCTCCTTTTAACAAATTCAAGTCCCACTCATGTTAGCAGGCAGCAGACAGAAAGCAAAGCTGCTGAGTAAGACTGGTCTTTTGCACGTCATACACACATGCACACAAACATGCAGAATGAACAGGGAGAACACTAGTTCCATACCCTGCTTGGCAGAAAGCCCAAGATCCAGGCATGTGCAAATGCTACTGCAGATATCACATTTTAAAAGACATCTTTTTATAGGTACTAAAGGGCTAAAATATTCCTATAGTTCTAATAACCAAAATCTGGTTTCTACATTTCAAAATTCATTGAGGTAAAGAAGTGGGAAGGCAAGGAAATGGAGCACAGAACCTGTTGTGAGCAGTGGGGTGCAGCACTAACCTGTTGCCCTGCATTAGTGCCAGTAAAAATGGCTTGCAGCAAGAGGTCCAAATGGCTGAATCAAGTTCATTAAGCAGTTTTACCAGGCCCCAAGAAGGGTCAGCAGGCTGACCCCCAGCATGCTGTTGTGTGTTCATGTTGTGGAGTTGTCCACGAGTTGGTGCCGCGTTCTCCGTTTAGGGAGTCCAAAATGTTGTTATCTCAGACATACAGAAATTGCCATCCTTTCATTAGAGCAACTGCTGCAATGGATATTATTTCCCACTTTGCTCTATGAATGGCAAAAACTTACTTCTTGTAATTTATTTCACAGCAGGATCCCTCCCTGGAATGCGTGTGTGTGTAACTTGCCATTGGCAACATCAGGAAAACTGAAGTTTTGGGTTTGAGATCCTGTTCTCATACACACCAGATGAACATACGTGATCCTATTGCTTCCTTGTTGGTTGCACAGTTCCCTCTCTCCATATTCTTTATCTAGCTTATCATCTTGCCTGGCTATGTATTGCAGACACTGTTGATCTCTCTTGTGAACCATTATTCTACAGCCCTTCCTTTCCCTCTGCTGGTGATAAGAGTGTCCGTTAGGGAAGAAGGAATTACTGCTGTCAAGAAACTGTGTCACTGGAAATGTTACTAAAACTGTAGGTTTACAAAGACTGCAGTAATTTATCCTAGCTCTTGAAGAAGAAAAAAAAAACCACTCCCAGATCTACAAATCTTCACAGAAGCCCCAGGACCTGGGTGAGCAGCAGTGAGGCTGCCATCAGCCATCACCATTAATTTCCAGAGCTTGCCGTATTCCTCTCCAGGCCCAGCAATAAGCAAGCAAAGCTACAAGCTCAAGGGTCCAACAATTTCTTGCCAGAGGATCCTTCTGAGGTCCCAGAACTTAAGCAGCTGTCTTTTTCCCATTCATGGTAGAAAGCAAGAAACTAACATTTATTAAGGGATAACTGCTTAGGGGGCAGTGCATAGATGTATAAAAGACATCCACTTTGTATGTGAGCAATTGTGCTGTACATAAACTGCTGAGGGGAGGCACAGATTCATTCTCTTTATGGCTACACAGGCCATGGTTTTCCCATAAAACTACAACATAAAGCTCAGAGGACATTCACCACTACATTTGCAACAACATCATCACTATGTGCTGGTTAACTGAGGCTCTCAAAGCAAAAATGTCTTGTCTGTGGTTCTGTCTCCATCTTGTCATGAGTCACTAGGAACCAAACACAGGAATCCTCACTCAGAGCACATGGCAGCTTTTTTCCCTTCCCTTCCTGGGCTCCCAACATCTCCTCAGAAGCACTGACTTTGTTGGGACTCTGATTTCCTATCACTGCAGTGTGATATGGAAGTTAGGGAAAAGATAAAAATGCAAACCTAATTGTTACCTTTCTCCTTACTCAGATATTGCTGTCTGAGATGGACAGGGAGGTGCTCTGATGCGTCGAGTGAACAGGTATAAGCCTGATGCATGGACTTTGTGCTGGGGAGGGATCTGCAGTTCTAGGCTACAGCAGATGAACTTGACCCTGAGCCACACACACCGCAGAGTCCTGATAGGAAAAAGGAGCTCTGCTATTGAGGCAGGAAGCTCCACCCAGCTCCATGACCTCACCTGCCTAATGTGACTGGCTGGAAATACCAGGTCGCTTGGCTCCTTTCACTTGCCATGTGAAGTCATGAGGCAGGACAGGCTGCAAAAACACCCAAAGGCAGAAGAGAATCCCATGTATTGCACAGGAGATTGCATGGTGAAGGCAAAAGCAAGGGAAGCAGCACTCACTGGCAGTCATCTCAGAAATACAGGCTTTCAATTTCCTGCAGGTCCAGGATCTATACTCCCACGTTCTGCACATCTGTATATTCTGATCCCCCCTGCCTTGTTTTTGTTTTTGTTTTTTTCCCCCAAATAAAGCCCTATCATGTGGAATTTACACTGGAGACAGACTGATCCAATCAGTGGGAAGAGTTGTAACAGTCCCAGAAGATATCAGAACCCAAGTGCTGTTTAATGGCAAAATGTCTCCCTGTACTATGAATCCTGCCATTAAAACACCCCAGCACTGACTGGGTGACACAATCACTGCCTGTGGATTGATATTCGTGCAAGCACAAGATTCCTTCACTTTCCCACTGGCATCTAGGCAACAGGCCACTTCTTACTGACAGTCCTGTGGCAGTGAGCTGACTCTGACCATTATTTTAAGAAAACATATGGTAAGAGGAGCTCTATGTCCTTAAGAAGTATGATACATCCCTGCACAGATTCCACACCCAACCCTGAAAGGGGCTTCCTCAAAAAGACAGCTAGTGCTGCTTTCCATAAAGCAAAATTGTGACCCACTTCACTTTTTCAGTACTAAAAGATAAACTTAGAATCATAGAATGGTAAGATTGGAAAGGACCTCAAAGATCATCCAGTTCCAACCTCCTGCCATAGGCAGGGACACCTCCCACTAGGACAGGTCACTCAAGCCCTCGTCCAACCTGGCCTTGAAC
>VWZE01022647.1:461115-491932 GCA_013396675.1 Eubucco bourcierii
GGCCTCTTCTGGACCCGCTCCAGCACTTCCATGTCCTTCCTGTGCTGGGGGCTCCAGAACTGCACACAGTACTCCAGGTGGGGGCTGATGAGAGCAAAGAGGCAGAATCCCCTCCCTTGCCCTGCTGCCCACACTGCTCTTGCTGCAGCCCAGGACTCGGTTGCTGTCTGGGCTGCACTCACACTGCAGGCTCATGTTGAGCTTTTCATCAACCCAGACCCCCAGGTCCTTTTCCTCAGGGCTGCTCTCCAGCCATTCACCACTCAGCCTGTATTTGTGCTTGGGATTGTGCCTACCCAGGTGCAGGACCTTGCACTTGGGCTTCTTGAATTTCATGAGGTTGCCCTGGGCCCATCTCTCCAGCCTGTCCAGGTCCCTCAGGATGGATTCCTACCCTCTAGCAAGTCAACTGTGCCACACAGCTTGGTGTCATCTGCAGACTTGCTGAGGCTGCACTCGACTCTTTTGTCCATAAACTTGATTTAATATTTTTTTTTAACAGATTTTCACTTGGAGGATCCTCAGCCACAACAGTGCCCTGAGCCCTGCTACAGCTGACATTGCTCTGGGCAAACTGAAAGGTCCATTTGGATTTTCTGAACAGTTAATTTGCTCCATATGACAGACCTGCAAACTGCACATAAATCAGCTCAATTCTTTCTCTTTCTGTCTTCAGTGCAAGGAGTTCACCTTCCACACTGGCTACGAGGTGCTTGTACAGCGGCTCTTGGATGGGAAGAAGATGTGCAAAGATGTGGAGGATTTGCTCAAGCAGAGGTAAGAAAATCAGAGTGAAAAAAAGTGTGAACAACCTCCATTTTCTCTCCTGTTTGGCATCTGGAAAGGAATAGCAGGCTGCTTACAAATTTGATAGTGATAGTAGTTTACATGGGAAAGCCTGAGCAATTTGAATCCTTGCAATTTGATGAGATTTGTGAAGGGAGATAATAAACAGAAATGCCAAAGATTTGAGAAGGTCCGAAGTACTGAACTGCATTAAGACCCAGAACATTCCTGGCCCAGGCTCAACACTGTAGCACATCCATCCACCAACCTCAGCAGTTACTGAGTTTCCCCTTTTACAAGAAGTAAACGACTTGCACATTCTTCTCTCTCTTTGAATGTGCTGTGGCCACAGGCAGTGTTTCAGTTTCCTGTAACTACCAAAAGTGGGCCATTTTCAAACAAATAAAAGCTATGTAAGATGCTGCTAAAAGCCCTTCCCAGACACTGGAGACAACCCACATCATTTGCCAGCCCTACCAGACTTTGAATAACAATGTTGTAGGTTATGTCCATCCATTACATGTTTAGGTGGCACTCAACAACAGGCATGGACAGCTGAAACTTTTGTGCCTGAAGAAATACACAGCTGCTCTGACTCCTTTGCCACTCACTTTCCTACTTCTGACTCAGAAAAGTATATCTCAAATTTGGTTCTGTTTTTAAGTGGCTGAGTTTCAGCAGCTTCCACATGTAGCATGAGGCACATACATGCTCAAGCATAACTTGGAGGAAAGACCACCTAACAGAAATCATATATTCAGCAGCTAATCATAGAATCATAGAATGGTAAGGTTGGAAAGGACCTCAAGGATCATCTAGTTCCAACCCCCTAATCCATGAGAACTGCCTCCTTATGCATACAGCTCTGTCCTCCTCAGTCACAGCTCCCTTTTTCCTCCCATGCTGTCCTCATCTATTTTTCTAGTTTTAGGTTGGTTCTCTGAGGGCCACTCTTCAAGCACAGGGACTTTCAAAGTCATATGAGCTGTCAAACTGCAAGTTGACTATTTCACAGTGTGAAGAGTCTCCCATCAACATGTGAAGCTATTTGAATCGCTTTTCTTGACCACCGGTGGAGGCCTATTTTATTGCTTCATGTCACACAGTGCTGAAGTTATATCTGTCTGATGCTAGCTTACCTTCAACTGTTTAAAATAGCTCCTTTGTGACTCATAACTTACAGAGATCAGAATTACACTGCAGGCTCTGCACTGCAGCACGTCTCTAATGCTGCGCACGCCTGTTTCTTTCCAAGACGCTACAGAGGTTTTTGCAAGTTGCAGGATAAGGTTCACCCTGGTTTGTGGTAGAAACACAAAGGACTTTCCACAATGAAGAAAGAAAAGCAGACATACAGTCATTTTGCAGACCTGAAAGCTACCAGAGCAAGCGTTCCCATGCACTTTTGCACACCCCCAAAACCTTCCAGTGAGCGTGTGTACCGGTGTGCGTGTGCCCGCGGGTGCGAGAGTGCTGAGGGAAGAGAAGAGCTGGTGAGCACTGAGCTGCAGGAGGAAGGCAGTATTTCCAGTTTATTTCTGGAAGATATTTGTTTCAGTTTGTCCTCATGTCATTTATGGGAAGAACCCAGGAAAAGATCAAAGCATGGGATGAATCCCTGTTCTCAGAAGCTGCCCATACCATGGGCTTCTTGCCAGAATTTCCGCAAGGACTCGCGTAGCAGCTGCCCCATAGCCTGAAACCAGCCTCCCTGGCTGCACTAACCCTTGATCAATTTTCCACCCAGGTCAATTACTTTTGCTCACAAACACTGCTGCCTGATCCAGTGGAGGGCCTAGGAGACTGAGCAGTGAGAAAACAGTTGTACTCCAGGACAAAGGTGGCTGCAAACCAATGAACCTGCGCCAGAGCTGCTGGTACAGCCAGCTACAACACAAGGTGCTCACAGACAACAGATGGAGAGGAACAGTCAAAAGGATTATGTGAGGTTCTCAGAGACTTGCCCCAACAACTGCTGTGCTGCAGAACTCCAAGACCAGCCCTCAGACTACTGGAATTCAATAAAGAGCAATAACAAAACACAGTGTGGCAGAGTGGGAAGACGGCTGGAAGAACAAACCAGTGGAGTGCATGGCCTCACACCCACATCAAAATTCCTTTCCTGAACAACTACATTTCTCCAGGATGTCAGGTTTCAGGCTCAGAACTGCCTGAAATGCTTTGAAGCCCCCTTTTGAGAAATTAATTTGACCTAAAGAAAATCCAACACCCACCCCCTATCCCCAATCCTAGCACCAGGCTACCTGTTCATCATTTATTATTGACTATTGAATAGATTTTAGCAGCTACTCAAAGACTGAAAACTCAATTCTGTCCTGGTCTTGCACCCAGGAGAAAGCAAGCAGCACACTTGGTACAAATATTTACTTTTTAAACAGAGAAGACAAATTTCTACTAGGGCTGGGGGAGGGTAGAACAGCAAAGAAATGTGCATTTCCTTATTAACCATAGAAACAGAACCACTTTCCTGAGTCACCAGCTATGGTTCCCCATTAACTATCACATCGTGACATCCCCTCCCTAAAACTGTCAGAGCCCACCTTACCACCAGCAAGTTTCCTTCTCACTCTGCCTTCACTGCAGCTGTTTTAGCAGCACCTCAGTGGTCAGAAATTTTCCTGCTACTCCCAGCTGTCACTTATTCAAAAGCTCTCTTAAATGAAACCTATTCTTCACTCTACTCCCAGCCTTCATTTTAATGGATCGAGTCAGCCATCATCTTTTTTAGTTTCTTTTGCAAAAGAAACTCTCCATTCTGGGCATTGTCACTGCAGTTCTGTACACCTCTAATTGAATCCAGCTATCTGGGGACAGACTTGTAGGTAGTGCTCCACAGGAATCAAAGCCACAGGGATGGGCTTCATTTTCCTTCATTTCTTCTAGTAGTGGCTCACTCAAAATATATTTGAGGTAACTAATGGCACTAGGACTCAGGAGATAAAATTTCTTCGGTTTCCCCATTTCATGTGTTTTGCCTACTGGATGCAATTGGAGGATTTATGTAACTGTGATCCTAGCACCAAGAAGAGAAATTAAGTAAGTTTTTCTTTTAACAGAGCACAAGCAGAAGAGAGATATGGGAAAGAGCTGATTCAGATTGCCCGAAAAGCAGGAGGACAAACAGAAATCAAGTAAGAGATTCTTGCATTCTCAGTACAAATGAAAGATTTCAGAAGCACTATCAAACTGTGCTGTTTTACTGATGACTAGAGTGATAAGATGCTGACTTCAGTGTGTTACACAACAGTTTACAAGGTACAGTAAACTCAAGAAAATGCCAAAGTCCTTCAAAGCAGGAGTCACAAAATCTCTGTTTGGGAATAGATCTTTTCTGAGAAATATTTTCCTTTCAGGATTCCTTATGGTGTTCAATGTTTGCTTTCAAAAGCAGACTAAGTAGTGGAGAAAATAAGGGAAAGGAAAAGGTTGTTAGATATTTAGTATGGTGGCTTGGTAGTTCTGGAAAGCTGGTGGACACTGAGAGACTGTGACAAAAGCAAGAGCAAAGACACCAAAAGACACACACTTTGTGCTTGAGAACAAACACAAGGTGCAAAGGCACCAAAAATTAGCCACAGAATAAAAGGCTTATCTTAGGAGTACAAACTCTAAACTTCTTTGAAGGGATTTTTCAAACAGGTCAATGGAACTACTGAAATACACTAAAATGGCATATATTTTTCTCAGTATCCTCCATTAATATCTTAGATCATGTATAAATTGTGTTGGGAGGAGAAGATGTATGTTGGCATGAAATTTAACTTAATAAACACTGCTGATAAACTGCTGCTACTATTGATGGCAGCAGCAATAATGAGACATTTTGTCATTATTGTAACAAGTAATAATACAGTAATAAGGTGGCAGAGGATGAAGATTTGGGGTCACAGAAGACAGATTTGAAAGAGACCTCAATCTAAACACATACCAGCTCTATTGATCCCTGGAGGCTGCTACCCCCATCCATCCCATATCTCCGTTCTTAATTGCAGTCTCCTTTTCATGTTGATTTATCACTCTCCTTGGTGTGAGTGCAGTGTCCTGCTCATATATCACAGGAAAACTCGACCTCAAACCCTTGCACCACCATGACATGGAAGCCCCAGACACTTGCTATAGGTTTGGTGGTGGGACATGTAGGCTGACAGGGGAACCTTCACATTAACTCAAGTGTTTGGCAGTGTGGAGAGCATTGAGGCTCACCCCAGACTACGTGCAAACCTCTCTTCCCCTAGGACTCCATCTCTCCCTTCTCCATGCGCAAGGCAATGAGGCACTGTAGAGTTCCTAGCAAAGGCTGCTGAAGATGACACCTTCCTGGTGTCTCAATCCACAGATCTAGTCAAAGAAAAGGGAAAACCTTATTTTTAAATCAAAACAGCAGATTAAGGATGGATGGTTTCTTCTCAAACCAAAGGCTAAGGTCAGTATCCATGATTAAGGAAAGACTCCACTTTTACTGGAAGTGCAGGGCCGGAAGAGCAAACCTGTTCAGAAACAGCTTTGGCTGCCCTTCTGTGACTTAGTGGAAAATTCATGGCTCTGACTTTTCCTAAGCGATTATAAAAGCTTGATTTAGAGGCAGAGTGAAGTCCCAGAGTTGGGATATGGATCCAAGTTCCCCTCCACTTTGATCCAGCAATATTATAACTTGGCACTGAGAGGAGGCTGAATGTACCAACAAAGCATGCTGCAGGGATGATTTACTATGTTTCCGTAAGCCCACACCTGGCCTGGGTAGTGACCAGCTTTGCACTGATATTTTTATCAGAGCAAATGTCTTGCCATATCTGAGGTGGAGAGAGGACACTTTGCTTTCTGTCCTTCAGCATTCTCTGGTTGTTGAAGGAGTTACACAGATGGGCAGTGAAGGGCATTAGCCCAGCATAAACACTTTAAAATCAGAGAACATCAGGGTCTATCCAGGGTGGGAACAACTCAGGAAAATGAAAGATTTCATTTTAATGCCTCAAAGTTTTGGAGATAGTGTGAAGGTTCTGTTTGTTTAGATGACATTGATTGCTGACAGCAGTTCTGCTCCCAAGGTCAGTCCTGCAGTGAGACCTATAATAAGGAAAGCTGGAAAAGACTGTGCTACAGCTATCCCTGTTGATTATGCCAAGTGCTTCCTCTTTCACAGGACTCCCTGCTATCACCTGGCACAGAGTCCTAATGCTATTGCAAGCAGAACAGGACTGTTCACATCTTTAAATGCGACTTTGGGTAGCAGCATTTCTCAAATGAAGTCCAGTGAAGGCCGTGTGCAGGTATCAATACAGACTAGGGGACAAGGTGATAGAAAGCAGCACAGTGGAAAAGGACTTGGGTGTGCTGATGGATGAGAAGCTGGACATGAGCAGACAGTGTGAGTTTGCAGACCAGAAGGGCAATCACATCCTGGGCTGCATCAAAGGATGTGTTGCCAGCAGATCCAGAGAGGTGACTCTGCCACTCTGCTCTGCTCTGCTCTGGTGAGACCTCGCCTGGACTACTGTATCCAGGTCTGGAACCCTCAATACAGGAAGGACATGGACCTGGTGGAGCAGGTCCAGAGGAGGACCACAAAAATGATCAGGGGTTAGAGCACCTCTGCTACAAAGACAGGTGGAGGGAACTGTGGCTGTTGAGCCTGGAGAAGAGAAGGCTCTCGGGAGACCTAACAGCAGCCTGACAGTACCTGAAGGGGGCTACAAGGAGGATGGGGAGACACTGTTTGCAAGGGCATGCAATGAAAGGATGAGGGCAATGGCTTCAAACTAGAAAAGAGTAGATTTAGATCAGATGTTAGGAACAGCTTCTGTGCTGTGAGTGTGGTGGAATACTGGAACAGGCTGGCCAGGGAGGTGGTTAGGTTTCAATCCCTGGAGATATTCAAGGTAAGGCTCAACAGGGCTCTGGGCAGGCTGATTAGTTGAAGATGTCCCTGCTTGCTGCAGAGGGGGTTGGACTGGATGAGCTTCAGAGATCCCTTCCAACCCAGACCATTTTACTAATCTGTGATTTGGAGCTAAAGCTTGCATTTGACAATCACCAGGAAAAAAAAAGAAACTTCCAGGTTCCTTTGCAGAACATCTTACAGAACTTCCCAGGCTGTGCTATGGGTTGCAGAGAAGCAGGAATTGCTAATTTTAGATTGCTCATTTTCTTGCTAATGCAGAATTATTATCCTCTAGTCTTTAATTCAGTCATCTGTTAAACACCTCAGATACTAAGGCTTTCTGTCATTTCTCCTGGGAAATTATTTCACACTCCAGTTGTTCACAGTATCAGGAAGATACCTGATACCCTTTCAAAAATCAATAAAAAGAACTTAGAAAATCCATCTGTAATAATTACCCCAAAACTTCCAGTATCAGAAAATACCCAGAAAACCTTAAAAGAAACAACTCTAAGGCTAATTAGTGCTGATAAGCACAACTTCTGAAAAGAATAAATTGGCTGTAAAATCCCTCCCATCATGGCACCAGATTGAAGTGATGCTCTGTAGGTGCCATAGAAAGCATAGCAAGATAGCAGCATCTCAAAGCTGCTGGCAGAGTGTCCATGGTAAACCTACACCATGGCCAGCACCAATCCTGCCCAGCTGGAGACAACAGCATGACTCAGAACTGTAGAATGGCCTGGTTGGAAAAGCCCTGAAGATCATCAAGTCTAACCACAACCTAACATCTTCCTCTACACAACTGTTAGACCATGGCCCTAAGCTCCTCATCCAAATGTCTTTTAAACACCTCCAGGGATGGTGACTCCACCACTTCCCTGTTCCAGTGCCCCGAGACCCTTTCAGGGAAGAAACTTTCCCTAATAGCTGATGAAAACTCCTCTGGTGCAACTTGAGTCCATTTCCTCTCATCCTGTCCTTTGTTATCTGGGACAGGAGGCCAGCCTCACTCCAACCGGCTTTCAGGGAATTGTAGAGAGCAATGAGGTCTTCCCTCAGCCTCCTCTTCTCCAGGCTGAGCAACCTCAGCTCTCTCAGCCATTCCTTGTAGGAATTCTGCTGAAAATTTGTGTCCACCACTTCATGTGGTGGACAGTCCAGCAGAGCCTCATGGGCTTATGTCATCCCAGTACCAGTACAAACAGCTCTTTCCAGCTCCAGAAACTCAGTCACTGGCAGCTACCCTGCCATTCTGATCTCAAACCCTTGGATGTTAAAAAAGTGTAGGGAGAAAAAAATCCCCTTTCTGTTGCTTCCTGTGTTTGGAGAGAGGAGGGCCTGCTCAAGGGAGAAATCAGGCAGCAGTGAGGAGGTACTGCCCAGGTTGTTACTTGTGCACAGTCAGGACTGGCACAAAACAAAGCACAGAAAACAAGCACAATGAATAAATGCAAACCACGGGGAGAAGCTTGGGGAAGTCTATAGCACACTACACCAGGCAGTAGTTGTGGCTGTAGCAAACAGTTCTCTACAAGCCTTCCCTGTATTTTAAAAGCTTTTAGTACTGAATCAAAGTAAAGAACAATTTCAACATTTTTTCAAGCTCTTCCTGTCTCCTCCACACTTTTGCTTCAGCTGGAGCAAATTGCTGGACTCAGCTAAATGTATAAATAGACTCACCTGCCCATTTCTATTTACTGAAAGACACAGATGAAGACATATGCTGCTGACTCTAAAGAAGGATAGCAGGGAAGGCTTGCTGAAATGGAACAGCAATTCTGTGGCTGCTCTGCATGGCTGTGAGAAAAATCTAGGTGACAGCAGGCATCAGGTTTTGATCCTACACCTGTCCGGTGTTCCTTGTTCCTTCAGCATTGCTACAGCTGCTCAGATGGAGAGCTGACCAGTCAGGGCCTGGCACTGCTCGTGCTTGGCAGACAACCACAAGACTGTACTAGGACACTCCACTACTGAGTATCAGCAGAAATATAACATCATGGCTGGGGAAAAGAGGGTAATGTGGCATCTCCACCTGCAGACTCCTTAGCACCAGAAATGAGAGGAATCACTCTGACCTGAGAACTAGCAGAAGACAAGTTTTTAGCACTGCTACTGGAGATGTGATGACTTCAGTGAGGTCCTCACTGTTCTTTTTTCAGATCAGCACTGGAGCTAGCCATGGCCAGCCTACAGCTGCAGAAAAAGGTCTGGCTAACTAAAATGGGAGAGGCAGACAAGCTACAATGAGAGAGATGTGTTGCAATCAGGTTTTAGTTTTACTTTTTAAAAGAAGCATAGAGGAGGTTTCTCAAAGAAGCTGGTGCTGGTTACCATGGACATGGCAAATGAACACTCCAGCTCCCAGCTCAGGAAAGAAAAGGTCCCTGTAAGTGCTGCCTACCAGTCAAAGGACACAGACATTCAACAGCCTAGCCTGGTTCACACAAATTCAGGCATTCTGACTGCTTGCCTATGCCTCCAGCACTGCAGCTGGTAGAAATTACTTCCTCTAGGAAAGGAAGAAACCCTCTGCCCAACCCATGACACAGATCTAACTCAGCACTTCCTACAGGCCTTGGCAGGTTCATTCTAATGTAAAGAGGGAAGTATAGAGTTGAGTCTAAGTGCAAGAATGCTCACATGGGCTCAGAACAAAATCCCTTCACATTAATATTTTGTCCCCAACACCAGATGCCAAGAGATGAGTAGAAAAGGACAAGCATATGAAGATATTTCTTCTAAATAATCTTCCAACCTGAGGCATTCAGGGGCTGCCACACCACCAGCAGCTCTGTATGTAGTAGCCTCAAATGGATTTTTTTCTCTTATTTAAAACCTTGAAGGGTTTTAGCACCCATCCTTTCCTGTCAAGTGCAGAAGTGTTATTTTCTGTGTTGATTTTTAGCTCACTTCACCACACGAGCCGTATCAGATCAGACACATGTTGCAAAAGGAGATTGCTTTCCTTACAGTGGGGTTCCTCAATACATCTCTGCACTAGTGAGCTGCAGTCCACTGTCTGCTCTGGTTCTTACAGTTACACTTACAACCACTTAAAAGCTCAGGTCCATTATGACACCAAAACTAGGGGAAAGGCTGGCAGCTTCCCTCAAGCTCGTCACCTGGATATGCCAGCACAGTTACAGATGCAAGCTGAGCCTGGGAACATGAGTAGCTGGGGAGTCTTAGAGAAAGGACTGGGAGGAGAACAGGTATTGCAAGAGAGCATAAGTTTAAAGGCTTATTATTTAATTTTTATTAAAAAGGTAAATAATTGCAAACATAATTTAATATTCTCCAATAATAAAAGAAAAGATGATAAAGATTATTACAAAGCTCCAGCTGTGTATTCCTGGTAAATGCCAGGTTACACCAGTATCTAGTGGGGGAGAGGGAAGCACATGTTACAAAGTGTAAACCATGGTGTGCTCTCCTCATGGGAGAGGATATAAAGGAACAGGGGATTTTCAGCTAGTTACAAACTCAGACCGAATCTGCAAGTGTTTATTGATAGCACACACAGCAGTGGTGTCTTGACACACTAGAGATGATGCTTCAGCCTTTAAGAGGGAACACCTTTTGGGCTGCAAGGTGACAGGGAATTTCCACACACTACCTCTGAGGTGTTGCCTCAGCAGAGCAACACAAAACCAGAATATACCACAGAGCCCAGTTTTCAGGTGCATCCAGAGTTTCAGCTGAAATAGAGACTCTGGGAACTCTGTTCTTGTGTAAAACAACGGCTGTAAACTCTCAGTACCTGGTTGAACTCTGCCAAGCCTGACAGCAGCTATTTTTGTCATTTACTTTGCTTGTCTCTTCTCATATATATGATTTTCTACATTTTTTCTTTCCCTCTTTTCCACTACCATCTTCTTCAGATGTCGGGAAAGGGTAGCTCCTTCAAGTCTGTGTCTACTCTGTCCTTCTCTGCAATGCCTGAAATATTCTATTTCGGTGAGAGTGAGGTGAGGGCATCTGTAAGGAAATGCCAATCGCTGCTTCCTGTGTATAAATAGAGTGCGCCTGTCACTTAATATACAGAATCCTCTGTATTCTTCACACAAAGCAGGCATTTTTGAACTGAAGCTAAAAGTCATTTTGGAAGGTCACATCTTTCCATGGCAAGTTACTCTCCACTCAAGCATCCTGAGCCCACATAGACTTCATACACTTGTACAGTGAACTTTCAGGGCTCTGTAAAAATGGACCTGAGTGCATACTGTGAAAGAATTCTGCTCAGTTCTTGTTAAATCCAGTCTAGATACTCTGGTGATGAGGACAGGCACTGCTGAACAGAACTACTCTCTTTTCAAGAGATGTGAGGAAATTCATCTTTATGTTAAAGGTACAAAAATTGTTTTGATTGCTTTATCATTTGATGTGAATGGTACAGGTCATTATGGAATCACAAGGGTTCTAATTTGTAGTCTCTGGGCACAGAGCCACAGTGAAAAGAAGGTACATGGAGATGGCATCCTGTTTGCTTCTCTGCCTCAGCAAAGTCTGGGCTAAGGCATCCACGTTCCCTGTAGCCAGATCACTCCTTTTTGGGCTTTTTCTGCTTCTGGCACACATGTGAGAACATGCAAGCACCAGAACCAAAACACAGATACAGGCAAAACACAGCACTTCTGTTGTTACTTTCATGAGAGATGAACCACACCCCTCCCGAGACTACGAGCAGCCTGATGCACACTGCAGCCTCCCCTACAGCTGATAGAACTAGGCATGCACCTTGCTGTAACAAATTTATAGACAGACAGAAGCTTGGACTCCCCTGATCGCAGGAAGGGTGCTGCTCATGCCTGTTCTTCACCACAGGTGGCTTCGACATCATCCCGCACTGTGCAGGAAGCTTTCCAGCTGCACTAAGTGGTTTGGCCTTTCTGTTTATAGCTGCTCTGAGAACCAGAAGGAAACAGCCTGGCAAAATTAACTCTTTAATGTTTTCCCCACATCCCCACTAAGCAATGTTAGACATGATTCTCATGTGAAATACTCTGTTATGTGACTTGTCACTGACTTAGTTCCCTGCCTGTTAAGAGAACACCACTTCTCCCTCTCCGTTTGAGACCGGGTGCTTTTCATAGAATCATAGAATGGTAAGGTTGGAAGGGACCTCAAAGATCATCTAGTTCCATCTCCCTGCCATAGGCAGGGACACCTCCCACTAGGACAGGTCACTCAAGGCCTCCTCCAACCTGGCCTTGAACACCTCCAGGAAGGGAGCAGCCACAACCTCCCTGGGCAATCTGTGCCAGTGTCTCACCACTCTCACTGTGAAGAACTGTTTTGAACTTGTTTCCTCATGCTTGACTACCACTACAGGACAACAAAGAAAGAAACATGGGAAGAATCACAGTGCGTCTTCGCTGTGCAGTGGGAGAAAAGAGATGTTAATTGTGGCCTCAGAGGAGACAGGTATTGGGTTGGTTTCACAACCACACTATCAGGATCTAGGTTACTGGAGGCAGAGGGGGAATAGAACTGCAGGAAAGTGGTCTCATCTGAGAGTTCATCTGGCAGAGGCTTCTTAACTTCAGAAAGATTTTTTTTTTTTAATACAGTAAGAACAGAAAATTGTAGCTCATACTGATGTTGAAAAGGAAATCTACCAGAAAGGAAGGTGGGGTCATTTCACACTTCTATTCACCAAGCCAAGGTAGAAAAGAAAGAAAATGTTAAAAGTGCTGCCGTGGTTTTCCTGTTTGAAGAACCTGTTTTACCTTCCTGTGTACAAGATATAAAGGGACTCTCTGAATTACTCAGTTCTACCATCAAGCCTAGAGCTGCAAACCCCCCAAAACCCAGCATAAAACCTGTGTGGTGTAACAGTCTATGTTGCTGCTGCTGGAGCTCTGTAAATCACAGCTCTGGTGCTTTAAGAGTCAGCTTTTGATGATTGTGAAGCAGTAGGCACCAGAGCCCTATCTGCTGTACATTTCCTGGTGATCCCTGTGTCACCTAGAACTGCCCAGTGCAGTCTGCTCTCTGGCAACAGTGAACAGAGAACAGCCTAGTTCTCCAGTGAAAATAAGGCCCAAAAATGAACAGAGATAAAGTGGTGATCAAGGGCACAATGTCCACCTGGAGACAGGTGACAAGTGGCGTCCCTCAGGGGTCAGTGCTGGGACCACTAATGTTTAACATCTTTGTCAGTGATATGGACAGAGGAATCAGTGCGCCCTCAGCAAGTCTGCAGATGACATCAAGCTGTGTGCCACAGTCGACTTGCTAGAGGGCAGGGATCCATCCTGAGGGACCTGGACAGCCTGGAGAGGTGGGTCCAGGGCAACCTCATGAAGTTCAACACGGCTAAGTGTAAGGTCCTGCACCTGGGTAGGCACAAATCCAAGCACAAATACAGGCTGGGTGGTGAATGGCTGAGAGCAGCCCTGAGGAAAAGGACCTGGGGGTCTGGGTTGATGAAAAGCTCAACAAGAGCCTGCAGTGTGAGTGCAGCCCAGACAGCAACCGAGTCCTGGGCTGCAGCAAGAGCAGTGTGGGCAGCAGGGCAAGGGAGGGGATTCTGCCTCTTTGCTCTCATCAGCCCCCACCTGGAGTACTGTGTGCAGTTCTGGAGCCCCCAGCACAGGAAGGACATGGAAGTGCTGGAGCGGGTCCAGAAGAGGCCACGAAGATGCTCAGAGGGCTGGAGCAGCTCTGTCATGAGGACAGGCTGAGAGAGTTGGGGCTGTGCAGCCTGGAGAAGAGAAGGCTTCCAGGAGACCTTAGAGTAGCCTTCCAGGATCTGAAGGGGGCCTACAGGAGGGCTGGGGAGAGATTATTTACAAGGTCTTGCAATGACAGGACAAGGGGCAGCGGGTTTGAACTGGCAGAGGGGAGATTTAGACAGGATGTTAGGAGGAAGCTCTTTACAGTGAGGGTGGTGAGACACTGCACAGGTTGCCCAGGGAGGTTGTGGCTGCTCCCTCCCTGGAGGGGTTCAAGGCCAGGTTGGAGAAGGTCTTGAATGACCTGTCCTAGTGGGAGGTGTGCCTGCCTATGGCAGGGAGTTGGAACTAGATGATCTTTGAGGTCACTTCCAACCTTACCATTCTATGATTCTGTAATTTAAACACAGAGAACAGCTTGGACAAGTTCTCTTTGAAGTGCTGTCATCCTATGGTGTTCCAACTGTGTTCACCTCCTGAGACAACTCTAGGATAACTTTTGGACAGTGTATCGAGTGGATTTATGCTCTGATGCAGTGGTTCCCCACTGCTCCTCACACTTGTCCTGTGATGCTAGGTGAGGGTCAAACAGGGCACCTCTGCACAAATACAGGTTGTGTTTTCTGCCTTGAAAGTAGAGGACAGATTCTACTGGTAGAAAAATGAAGCAAGCTCTCAGACTATGTCTTCTGTAGACGTCTATGCTGTTAGAGGCCATAGGAACTAGTGATCAGTGCCCAGCTGAGACACAGTAGCCTTTTCAGTCTCAGTGTGCTGGGTAAATCTGGATAAGTTCACTTTAAAGTATATTTTGCAATCTACGGAACAAGAATGCTAAACAGTGGGTGAGCTTTAGTGTAATGAGCTTCTATCCTTGGTTTCCCTGTTCCTCTAAGAGCTCTGCCCTTCTCCTTCTCTTCCTCCAACGGGAAAAGTAAACACCTAAATATGCATTTCTTAGAAGAGCAGCTCAGTTCGGCTGCACTCGAGTAGCAGGAAACTACAGCCAGGGTCGGCATTGCAGAAAATGGTTAACAGTATTTGAGCCACTAGATGGCAAAACCCACCAGAAGTTGCTGCAGAGTGGCTGTTGCACAGGCTCTCTACCTGTTTCCCCTTATTCCAAATTCAGAATCAATCCTGTTTCTGCGAGAAATTCATTTTGACAAATCCAATCTCTAAATGTCCAAGGGGGAGTCGTTTAACAAACACACAGAGTAAATTTGTGTCAGAGCCTATTTTCAATGAGGTATCTGTAGGAAGCTCCACGCCGGGATGCCCAAAGGGGAGGCTGGTGGTGCTCTGTCTTTAGCTGGTCTGGTTTACCAGCCTTCCACAACTGACAAAAAAGTGGCAGAAGTGAACAATAACAATAATTTTAAGAGAAAAAAAAAAAAGGGGGAATTTACAATTTTTCCATTTTCCCGGCATGATTTTCAACCCCAGCTTTTCTAATCTGGCCTCAGAAAAGACAAACAAATAAAATCAATTACTACTGCAATGCTAAGCAGTGCAATATACTGAGAGGATAAAGCACTGATAATAAACTGAGAGGATAAAGTGAGAAAGTGAGACACCCTCACACTGGATGCCTTGCACTAAAGCCTTTATCAATCCTATTAGAAAGTCAGACCCACCAGAAGAAACAGGCAACAGCTGCTGCGCACACAAACCAGCACTGACACAGTCCAAGCTCTCTGCTCCCATCCGACCCTCCACAGCATGGCACTGGCACATCTCAGCCGTGGAACTGCAGCCCCTAGCAGCAACGAGGAGTTAATCTACGGCACTGTTGCTGCAGCCAGCACATCCCTGTAGCCCAGAAGTCATAAAGGAGCACCTGATGGATCCAGGGGTCAGCACCTGATTTATGCATTCTCTCCCACATGTAACTTGCCACAATAACATATTTGCTGTTCCCTTAAGCCTCATAAGGATGAGGGACCTGATTCACTGATTTTAGAGAATTATTATAAAAGTAAGGAAGGAAATAGAATTGAGTCTATTTCAATCTACTTATGGACTAGGGCCTTGCCCCAGACAGCAGCTAGGGAATTGGCTAGAAAAATCTTTCATGGGAGGAGCAAAAGGCCAGAGCTTTCTGAAAGGGCTGTTAGAGACCATGCAGGGGGCAAAGTGGTCACTCTCCAGGTCAGAGCCAGATGCTTTATTACAGCAGAAGGCACACCCATCTCTGTGGACAGCCAGCAAAAGCATAAAGGCTCTGTGTGTGGCTTATGACCATGAACTATTCTGGTAGCTCAGGTGCCTGGAAACCAAAAAAGCAGTAAATTGCTTTTGTCCTTGATATGTACTGAGAAAGTGCTATTTTTCAGTATCCACTATGGCAATTTTGCCAATCTCTGCATAACCTCAATCACCAAGAGCAAAGGAAAAAGTCTCTGGGGACAACAGAGCAACACAGCATGGAAACAGTATCTGCTATTTGCAAGTGTCTTCTATTTTTCAAGTTCCAGTATTTACCTATTTCAGGTAGGAAGCTGCTGACACATTCCTCATCTCCTATTGGAAAAGCCATGCTAAAAAAGGGGAATTTTATTACTTGTATAGATTTATTTTTTTTCCCAAAACAATCCCATTTAGATAAGAAAGAGGCATCCCAGCTGCTGATGTTCCAGTTGCCTTCTAATTTCAAGTTTTTAATTAACTTAGCTGGAAAGAATACTGTCTGTTTCCTTTGTGTTGTGAAAATTCAGTCTCTATCAAACTCACAGCAGTCTCATTATTTGCAAAATGAACTCTCAAAATTTTCAAGTATTATTAGGACAATACTGGAAGGAAATACTCAATCTAGCCTGTTTTCCCTGAACTATGTCAGGAGATTCATCACAACAAATGTGGCTGAGAGAGTCAAACAGGTCCTTACTCATCTCTCCTGACTGAAAGTTTGTTCCTTGTATTTCTACAAATTTATATTTGGAAGTGGATGGCAAGGCAGTGAGGACAGGCCCAGCCATTCCCCTTGCCTGTGCATTTTTCTTAAGCCTGGCAAGGCAGTCTTGCTAGTGGGAGAGCAAGCTTTGATTAGGAAACAGATGTCCAGCTGAAATTAACACAGGGCAATTAGGATCCTGCTCATGTCTCTCAAGAATCCTGAAACGGTCCAAGAGATACAGGATTCCCTGCCCATCTGCAGTCACACATGGCTGAGAAGCAATGTGCATCCTCCTCTGGGCTCTTCTAGTAGCCAGGCTTCAGTCAGGGAGGCTGCAAGGTCTCCACAGGCTTTTGCCTGGGCTCCTGCCTGGGGTAGACCAAGGCTCCATGGAGCCTCCAGAACTGTTTCCTTGAGGGAACAGCACACTCTGGGGTTTGTGAAAATGTTTTCTAAACCTGAAAAATCTCCAAATCACACCACACCTTGGCTTCTGCATATACAAATGCTCTGGCAGCCTGCCAACTTGGAGCTAGTGGAAATTAATAAGGTGAAAATACCTTTTAGAGGCTGCTTGTTCCACTCCCATTACTTCTTTGCTGGTATTTTTGGTGCTATCTTAAAACGGACTCCAGTTTGCCAAAACTCAGTGCATTAGGCAACCTACCATCAGCCTTTCATGCCTTTCTACACCTTTACATCACAGGACCACTTAAATATGTAACTCCATCCAGACAGGCAGGACAACATCTCTGTTTGCTCATCTCCGTGTCATACTTCACAGCCCAGCACGGATGCCTGGTTCCACAGCATGGTTTATTCTTACTGTGCTTCTGGAATGTCAAAACCCCCTGGAAGCCCCAGGGTTTTAAGGGCTCTGTGGTCTCTGTGCACCATTCGTGTCCTTCAAACGAGAGTGAGCTGTGCCACACGGGGGTGCTCAGAAGGCATAGTACAGAGCATGCTGCATAGCGGCGCTGCTCCAGCTTCAAGGGTGACTGAGAAGGGAAAAGTTGCTGGTGCTGCATTCGACACAGAGGGTGGAGCTGGTTTCGCTCTACCCTTCAGACTAATGCTCCAAAACCCAATTCCCCTTGACTGTCTTTATTGTTCTGCTCACTTGTGTCCGTTGGCAAGGTGTGAGAACAGAGAAATGTCTGTTAAGGCTCACAGTCACAAATAGAGAGGGATTAAAAAAAGAGGGTGCACATAAAGAGTGGTGCAATTCCTTGCTTCATGGAGCATTTTATTGCATTTCCTGATGGTAACAGATTGATGCTATTGTGCTTGTTAGCATGGTCAACTTTTATTACCAGACTATTAAGAGTTCTGCCTTTATGTGGATCTTTGGAGATTCTGAGGGGAAAGTTTTTTCTCTAGATTCACAACCCATTCCTTGAGACCTGTACTAACAAAGTGCTCTTGTTTCTGCCTCATAGCACACTGAAGGCAGCATTTGAGAGGCTCAAGCAACGTGAGTATTTACGTTTTCCTACCCGACCTGGGTAAGACAGGCACACAACGTGTCCCCTCTGGAGTCTTTCATCCTCTTCCTTCCTCTGTTTCCAACTTTTCTGTCCCAGCCCATAATGTGGCAAGTGGGGGAGGGAAGGAGGCAGTGGGAGTTCTCCAAGGCTGAGCGCTCAATCAGCTTTCTGGTGGCAAAGAAAATGGTTTGTCCCTCAATTATTATTATCTGGATAAAGTCATAAAATATCAGCTCTGCTCCCTCTTCTGCAAACAACTGACATCAAACTAGCATGCTTTCTAAATGTGCCCAAGGCTAAAGGAAACCCTTTTCACACACAGCAAATGCAGTGCCAGTAAGACAGTGTACCTGGCTACCAGCACTTGCTGTGAAGTTAAAAACCCCCTTTTGAAAAGCAGTTGGTCAGTTAAGGTATCTTTAGAGCTGGGTGTTTCTGCAAAAGATGAGCTTCCATTTCAGAAGCACCGAAGCCAACAAATGCAAAGAACTTACCAGCTACTTTCAAGCAGCACCAGCCAGGTGCACAGAAATTCAATCCATCTTTGCTGACCCTTGGAAATTTGCAGCTTGTGACCTCTTCTATAACCATTTTTGTGCAAGGCTGGATGCGACTGGCAAGCAGCTCCCCAGAGCAGCAATCCAGCAGTGTAGTGGAGGGAAAGCAGAGAGAGAGGCTGGTGGTGGAGGTCATTGCTCCTTCCCTCCCTGTGCACCACAGCATCTGAGCCCCAGCCTCAGAAGGAAGGGGGGTGTCTGGGCTAAATGGGGCTATGAGGAAACGTAGCAGGCCCTGCACTTGCCAAGGCTGTCCCTGAGTGGGTGCTGCAATTCTGCAGCAAGCAGTCTTGCCCACACTATGCAAGCACTGAGAGGACCTGCAATAAAGCCCTATTCAGGTCGGGTGAACCCTTAGCAATGTCAGTGCACACAGAAATACAGGGAAGTCCTTTTTAAGGCTGCCCTGTTCATTCCAAGCCAGACAGCAGTCACATCCTAGAACTACCACCTCCTGAAAAATGTGAGTTCATATTTAAGGAGCTTCCTACTGACTGTGTATGAATTCTGATTTGCTTTAGAAATTGAAAGCGTTGGAAACTCTCACATCCAGCTGGCAGTAATGCTGAAGGATGAACTGAAAGGAATAGAGGAGTTCCGAGAAAGACAGAAGGAGCAAAGAAAAAAGGTGAGGAACTGGAGAAACATTGAAACAGATTGGGTCAGTGGTCCTTGCTCATGCCCTGTCTCCAGCCATAGGCTGTGAATACCACAAAAGATGGTAAAATATGCCCAGAGTGCTCTGTTCACTCCATATACTGGGTTGTGGAAGAAAATCTCTCTCTGATCCCAGCTAGAAATAAAAGTAGTTCTCTGAACTCAGGAAACAGAGGCTTTAGTCACTTTTACTCTCTCAAGTGTAACTACAGACACTATTATTATTCCTGTAAGAACTTAATCCTTTCTTTTCTCTTTTTTTATATCCTTGCTAATTGGGTTTCTTTGGTATGATCCTGCATGATCTCCAACATGCACTACATTAAAAGGGGTAACACAAGCATTTAAAAACATAAAAGCAAATGAATATCACACTGAATGCAACACCAACATATACTGAATTACAAATGTGTGGAACAAATAGCACCTAGGTGATGCTGTAGAATAAAAACTGGAGCATGTTTAAGGCCACTTAATCCCCTGTGATCTTCTTGAGATCTAAATCCCTTGAGAAAGTAGCTCTCAATACAAACAACAGTGGTCAGTTTTGCACCTTCTCTGGTTCCATGGGATTGAAGACAAAGCTGCAAAAGTCACTTATCACTGAAGGAATAAAATAAAATACCCAGTTCTTAGCATATCACCAGCAGCCAATGCCATAAACATGCCTGTGTGTCTACAACCCTGACACACAGGAACATGGAACAGCAAAGAACTCTGATTATGAAAGTGGATAGAACCAGTGCTGCTACTGAGATTCTAGGTTCACAGTGATCTGATGAAGCCAGTAAGGCAAATCATAGAATCACAGAATCATTTCAGCTGGAAAAGACCTGGAGGAGTCCAACCATTCTCTGACTCTACCAAGTCTGGTGCTGAACCATGTCCCTCAGCACCACACCTTTGTAGTTTTTAAACACCTTCAGGGATGGGGATTTAATTGCCTTCCTGGGGAGTTGTTCTACTCTTTGAAAACCCTCTCAGTGAAGATGTTTCTTCTAAAATCCAATCTAAACCTCCCCTGGTTCAACTTGAGGCAGTTGCTTCTTGTCTTACCGCTTGCTACTAGGGAGAGAGACCAACCTCCACCTCATTATGACCTCCTTTCAGGTAAAGACAGAGAGTTGCAGCTAGCTCACCAGCACCTGTATCCTCCCCATCACTCTGCCACTAGGATTTGAATATAAAAAGAGCCTCTGTCTCCTGGTGAAAACAATAAGCCTATAACTCAACTGGAAACAGAGGGGCCTGGAAAAAAAGGAAAAAACTGCTTTGGAGTCTTAGGCAAGATTTTTTTCTCTATCTAGTGTGTGGTTATAAGGAAATCACCATTAGATATGCTAAATGGTGTCAGCACTTGTGGTAACCTCCCAAACTGCTGTAATTTCACTGTAGTTGCTCTCAGGATTGTGCTGTTTAGCCCAGTGTGAAGCAAGCCTCTGGGTAGCCCTGGGGAGAGCTTTGCTTGAGCAGAGTGTACAGATTAAAGGACCAAAAGTCCCACTGAAGAAACTCATGCTCCTGCCAAACAGGAGCATATCTCACTGTCACCTAAGGCTGGGAACATCACAACTAAAGCCATAAAAGAGAATTCAGTGCTGTCCTTCCAGTGTGACCAGATGATGGTATGGAAATAAACCACACCGAGCATAAATTTGCCAGAAGCAATGGAATATAAATTAGACAGGAATTGTTTGTGTTTCAAATGGACCATGACCCTTGCTTACATGGGTAAGACACTGACTTGGTCTGGCAAAGATGTGGGATCAAGCTCTTGTACTAGCAAAGGAACTCTGCTGGCAGAGCTGATGGGCACTGCTACTGGGTGTTCTGCTATTTAATCTCCTTAAGGGGAAGAAAAAAAAAAAGGCGGGGGGAAGGAAGGGGGGAAGAGGAAGAAAATGAAGATCTGCATCCTCTCTGCTATTAATGGAAACCACTGAAGCAGAATTATCTTGGTTTTGTTTTGTTTTGTTTTGTTTTTCCTTCACCTGGCACACTCTCTGCATCACTTAGAAACCTGTCATTTATAAAAGCGGAGTGAAGTAATTTTTCCCACAGGCACCTGGCTTATAGAAAGGCCTTGACGATGGCTTTCCCAATCCTGCCACCAAAAAGGAGTGGAAGAATTCCCAAGTAAGCATTGCTTACTTCTGTGTGTTTCTTACAGTACGAGGCTGCGATGGAGCGCGTGCAAAAGAGCAAATTGTCCCTCTATAAGAAAACAATGGAGGTAAGCAAGGTTTGTGTGGGTTTTTTGATGCACTTTGAGACTGGGTGAAATCTGTGTCACACATACCTATATTTAAAGAGAGATCAAGAATATGTAGGTGTGCAAGAGTGTGTGAATGAGAGAGGGGAGGTGATCCCTTCTATGAAGGGGAAGCTAAACTAATCTTCCCTGCTGCACTCACTCATTTAGTGAGTATTTCCAAAGCAAATACTCAGAAAGTTGAGGTGGAATGAACAATGCCCCTGGCTAAACAGGACTTTGTTCTTTCTAGGCTAAGATACTTACAGGACCAAATGTATATTTTCAGTTTGTATAAATACAGTTTTCAAAACAGTGAGGGAATCTTGTAAACAGGAGGAAGCCTCTCCAAATGGAAAGCTTTCAGGTACAAGAACTGGAGCCAGCTGGTTTTGGTTTCCAATGGGCCTCTAAAGATAAGTAGTTACAGGCCTGTCAGTGCTACAGCTGGAACTCTACTAACTATTTCATATTTAAACAGAGTTCTTTTAAGTGAATCTCTAAGACAGGGAGGGCTTTCTGTGCAAATAAGGATTTATTCTTCCATGGACCACTTCAAGACTGTTGCCTGTGGGATGTTGGCTCTGCCTTGATAGCTTGGAGCAATGGATGAGGCAACAACACACTGACTTCATCCACCCAGTGCTCCAAGTCATTGTAGAAATGACAACTCAGCCCCAGAGGCAGCCTGGGAACGTGGCCTCCTAATTCTGTCTCTACACCATAGTTCACACAGACTTCCAACGCACTGATGGTGCTAGAGTTGCCTATGCAATCATGTCCATCCCTGGAGGAGCTGGCTGCAGCTGTACAAAGCAAACAACTTTTGGGCTGCAACAAGAGCTCCTGATTTATGTTGCCAGACTACTCTCATTTTTCAGTTCTATAATTCTATATCTTTATAGTGTCATTGGGAAATCTTTCAGTTGCCCAAAGCTGGGCACTGATTTGCTCCTCCAGGCTGCAAACCAGAAAATACCTAGAATATCATGCTGGGACAAGCCAGCCTTGTTCCTTAACCCAAACCCTTGCATTCTGTTTCATTCCAACACAGGCAAAGAAGACCTATGAACAGAAGTGCAGGGAGGCAGATGAGGCCGAGCAGTCCTTCGAACGGACAAGTGCTTCAGGCAACCAAAAGCAAATGGAGAAGGTACCTTAGGTGACAGTGTTATTTAGAGAGAAAACCATGGGGTTTTTTAATCTTCAAGGTACATGAGAGTGCAACTGAACAACCCATTCTGTGAGATGCCAGGGGCTGGCTTCCCTCCTAATTAACCCTTGAGAATCAAGGTTAAAACAAAGCCCGCTCCCAAGGAGGTCTTCTTCACCGGCTCCTTTTGTAATCCTGACGTGATTCTGCAATAGGCCCATGATTTTTAAAAACACTGGGAAGGGACTAACTTCCCTAATTAATTTATCCCAGGCTATGATCTAATTGCTCTGTGAATCCTGAAGGGAAGTAGAATGAGATTTTTCTCTGAAATTATTCATAGAGAAAGGAAGCAAGTCAGAAGTCTGTCACGCAGTTAGATTTGCCTTTTGGTCATTTACATTAGGTAGGCAAAGCATCTTATATTAAAATGCATATTTTTCCTCAAGATTTTTCTCCTTATGCTTAGTTTAATTTCAACTAAATTTACAAACTCCAAAATAAATCATTGGAAATTAAGGTTCTGCAGTCCTTCATTGCCTCATCTTGATACTTGTAGCTGACAATTCACTAACTTTTAATGGGAACATTTTACAGCGGAACAGATGGAGAAAACAAAATAAATGAACTCCCTTTGGCTCGATAAAAATCAGTGCAGTGTAAGCAAAAAGGATCAAAAAAAATCATCTCAAGGAGCTGGGGGATGGAGACTCTAAAAACAGCATCAGAATTTCACATTTATTTCCAGCATTCACTAATCTTTAAGGAACAAAACCCTTCAGCTTAGCTGTAAAGAGGGGATGAAATCCTGGCCCTGCTGAATTGATGCCAGGACATTTAGCAACTTCAACAGCATCAAAATGTGACCCTGCTCCCTTCATGCAGAAGGCTCCCAGGGTGCTTCCATTGCCATTACTTCCACACACATGCCAGCACATTTGAAATGCACAGAGGCATCTCACAAGCAACATGTCAGCTGTTTAATTCTGCACAGCACTCACAAAGGGTTTGGGCCAGGAAGCAAATAAGAATGAAGCTTACGTTCCTAGCTTACTACACATTTTCCAACCAGCTGTGAGGAGGAATAGGGCCATAAGAACCCCTACCTGAGCTTTGTCTTGTAGGGTAGAATGGAACAATGTATTACACTGATGTCTAGAGCTGTGCATTAATGTGCTGTCATCACCATCTGTGCAGAAAGACCTGGGAGTGGAGAACTGTCAATAATAGCTGTATTTTAATTTGTTAAAAGATGCAGCTTTTCTGAAAGAAGAAAAGTTTTAACTAGAGTGAATTTTTATATTAGGCTTTTGAGTTGTTAAGGGAAATGGTTTGACATTTGCAACATATTTTAAAGGCTATGTCCATTTAATCCATGTATTACTTCAAGAGCTTGGAAGATGAAAAATTCTAACTGCCATCTATTGCTGCTTAAAAAAAAAATTATTATTCTCTATTAGAGAAGCTCATCAAACACTTGAGAAACAACTAAGCCAGCAGACACAAGCTTTGGGCTGGGTCACACTAGCTCTGAGCTCCTGCGGCAGAGATGTGTGAATGGGAAGATGTAAATTGCCAGATTTCCCTTCAAGGCAGTAGACCTATGCCTCCAGCTGTAAAATTCTGGTCCACAGCATGCATTCAGATAGAGATATGCATAAAGACAGGGCAGCCAAGAGGTATCTGCAAGTTTCTCTCTCTGCCCTAGAAGGAGAAAGGGAGCAGGCTGCAAAAAGACTGGGGAAGAAGCAAAAAATAGGGTCAGAAATTAATTGAGTCAGAAATTAATCTAGGGTGTTTCTTTTCCCGTTTCAGAGCCAGAACAAAGCCAAGCAATGCAGAGATGTGGCAAATGAAGCAGGTGAACTAAGACTTTCCTCATCAGCGATCCACCGGCACACTGATATTACCAGAGCACCATCCAAATCACCCAGGCTGGCTCTGTCTGATGTCCTGTTTCCCAAAGTCACTTACCTAAAGATAATGAAGATTAATAAGTAACAGGAACCAGAGAGACACCTCCACCTACTTTCCTCTGTGAAAACACGAGTCTCCTGCTTTCCTTAAAGAATGTATAGAAGGCCTCTTGCAGGAACTTTGCCCAGGAAAGACAATCTCTTCCTGAAGCAAGTGTGAAGGCACAAGAGAAAGTCACTCAGATTGTTCACAGCCAAACCAGATACACAATCCCTGAGTTCCCTGTACATGAGCATGCTAGCATTCTCCAGCCAGGAAAAGAGTTTATGTCTATAAGGACAGGCCAGTATAGCTCTGAACAGAGTCATGAACTCAGGCTTGATAATCACTGCCCATGTAAAGGTTTACACTAAACCACTAAACCAAGGGTTTACACTCACCTGGCTGGCTCAGCATGGAAGAAGCCTTCCATGGTCTTCCTCTGATTTTCATTATCCCCACCGTAAAATTTACAGATAATCTGCAAACCATGTCCAGAGAGATTCCTCACTCTAGCATAAAGTTACAAAGAAAACAGCCCAGACATCTTTTTGGCCCACCAGTCTGAAACTCACACATTCTTGTGACAGCGTGGCAAACCACTTGCCTCAAGTGTAAAGAAGCACAGCAAACTCCTCAGAGGAGAAAAAGAGAAAGCTTGTCCCATTTTCTATTCCTAACTGCTGAGTTTCTGTTATGTGTGTCTGTGTTTACAGAGAACGTGTACAAACAGAACATTGAGCAGCTGGATAAGGTCAGGACAGAGTGGGAACAGGAACATATCAAAACCTGCGAGGTAAACATTGACTTTTGCAGATATATTTGTGCACTCTTCATTTTAGCCTGCTCGCAGTGATCAGTCTAAGACCAGCGATATTGTCCCAAGGGGTCTGCTGTTGACTTTATGTGAGGTCTCAGTAGATGCCTTTGCAAAAATACTGCAAAACCTAGAGTTGATTTAGACATAGCTGCTAGCTGTCTCCCTTGCACGCACTCCCCTTGCTTTTTCAGCTTAGGTATGTAAATAGAAAGCAGGGGAAGATGTGCAGAGGTGTGAGAAGTGGAGTAAAAGACGAACTGGTACAACCTATTTGCAAGCTTGCTGCCAGTCTTTACCCACAACTTAACATAAGGATACACTAGCTTTAGGGATGATCTATCACAGTCCGGGTAAGGTTGTTTTCCAAACAACCTTTGTGACATTTCAGCAGCAAATGAACAGAAATGTAGACATGAAAATAATTTTTTAACTAAAAAAAATAATTTCAACATTGAATCAAGAAGAATTCAATGAACCTATGAAAAAAATGAACAAGAAGATTTAGATTAGATTTTGTAAGAGGATTACAGAAGGGCTTCTTGTTGCAGTGCAGGAGAGATTTTGCTGTTTGTTTCCTATTTCCTTTCTTTCTCCTGCCCCACGCCCCCCATTTTTTTTTTCTTCCTCCTTCTTTTTAAAATTATTTTTTAATCTCACAAGTTCAATGGAGATTAAAAATAGAATTTTCTGGCTAAGCTAAAAAAAAAGGGAAAAAAAGTATGTACCACAGCATTCTGAGAGCAATTATGTCCAAGCTACTCAGAAACTTTCATTTGCACAGCATTTTATGCTCACCTGCAAGACTATTTGCCCTCTGCCACAAGAGTAACCTTTCCACTGAAACATGATGGAGGAAAAGTCTCTATTCATATTATGCTGAAGATGGACAAGGAGATTTGCACAGTAATTTACAGGAACTGGTTGACAACCAAATTAGCCACACATTTGGTCATATTAATCCTTCAAATACATTTGCCCATCTGCTAAAGTATGATTTTGCTATGTTTACTTGTCGCAGGCTTTATTCCCCCATAAAACAAAGCGCCAGGAGCGCAGCTTTCCAGTTCTCTGCTTCCTCTAAAATATTCCCTATCTGGGATGACTGGAAAGTCCCCAGCAGACTTTCCATAGAAATTGTGCCAAGCCTTATCTTTTCCAAGAGACACACTTCCCCCCCTCTTAAAAAAGCCTACAAAAAAAGTGAAGTGTTCCACAACCTAATCTCCCCCATGGCTAAATTCCGAACATCCCAGCAAGTTTGTGGCCTGGCTGCTGCTTATTTCAACCAACCATACCTTAAGGGCATTCTCTCTGCTCTGGTGAGACCTCACCTGCAGTTCTGTATCCAGTTCTGGTGTCCCCAACACAAAGGAAATTGGATTGTTGGGATGGGTTCAGAGGAGGTCACAAAGATGATCAGAGGGCTGGAGCACCTTCCCTATGGGGACAGGCTGAGAGAGTTGGGGTTGTTCAGCCTGGAGAAGAGAAGGCTCTGGGAGACCTCAGAGCAACCTTCCAGTACCTGAAGTGGCCTACAAGAAATCTAGGGAGGGAAGTTGTCCAAGGGCTTGTAGCAATAGGGTGAGAGGTAATGGCTTTGAGCTGGAAGAAGGGAGATTGTAAAATATTTTTTCCTAATCTCCAGTCTCAGTGAGAGTGGTGACACACTGGAACAGGATGCCTGGAGAGGCTGGGGATGACCCCTCCCTGGAGGTGTTTAAGGCCAGGTTGGATGGGCCCTTGAGCAACGTGGTCTACTAGGAGTTGTCCCTGCTCACAGCAGGGGGATTGGAACTAGATGATTTTTAAGGTCCCTACCAACCCAAACTAGTCTATGATTATAATGTCTTCTTGTAAAAGCATCTGTAGATAGAAGAACTGAGGTTTTTGAGGCATTTAAAACTAGTCACTGGTACAAAAAAAAAAAAAAAAAAAAAAAAAAAGCAGCTTAGGATCCCAAACTTCTGGCTGCACAGTGGGGGATCTGAAAGTACTGAGGTGGATTAGGTTTCTAGCTGAGTGCTGGACATCCAGAGCCTGAAAATCTCAGCTAGAAATGGCAGCACTGGGATGATCTCCGTCTCGGGGGCTGTGCCATATTTATTGGCAAGGGATGCCCAGGTTCACTAGCAGTCTGTCATACAAGCTGACAGGGCATGAGGGATGTGTCTAACACAACACCCAGTTGTACTTTGCAAAGGGCTTGACCATCCCAGAGGCATTACACTTCCCTCTTGGATGTGCTGGATTTCCCAATAGGAGACCATTTACCTGGAAAATTCCCATGCAGGTCTTGTGCTCTTCCTGCTGCTCCTGAGGGTCTAGGTTGTAGCCACAGGCTCTTTGTTCAGAATAGATACTGAAATACTCATTCTTCATCCTTCAGGTTCTCTTTAAAAGCTTTGCCTCTCAGAAACTGGTTCCAGTGCCATCTTACTTCCTTGAGATACTATTTTTTTGTTTTGGGTTGTTTTGTGGTTTGGTTTTTTGGTTTTTTTTTTCATCTGGTAAGATATTACAAGGCAGGCAGTGTACCCAACTGAATGTTCTGATGAATATTGTATACATTTGTGGTGTTCTGGACATAATGACTAGCAAACAGAGATCGGAACAGATGGCTGGAAGCATCTGAGCTCTTCACACCTCATAGAAAACCAAAAGTGATGTTCTACTTTTAACAGTACAACTTAGAGATCAGGGTGGTTGGTTGTTTTATGTTTTGTTGGTACTTTTAAGCTTTTAAGGGAAGAGTTTATCTGCCTCTTTCCCCAACAAAATTCACACTTCTCCCTCTTCTCCCCTCATTCTTCCCAAGCTGTGCAACAGCATGAGAAAATCAGACAGTTGAAGGAAAAGAGCGAACTCTAATGAAAGAAAAATGCCTTCTCTTTACCACGAAAACAACTTTAGAAAAGAACAGAGGGAAGTCCAGAGAGCCTCAAATAGTTTAAAAAGGGGAAAAATTGTAGAGACAAAGGGCAGAGATTGATAGTTTTGGCATTATCTCTAATGTAAATATCACATTGTCATACCAGTATTCTACTGATCAGCTAAACATCAAGATTTCAGTGCAAGGGCCTAACTCTTGTAATCCTTGGCAGTAGAGGTAGCAGTTAAATCCAGATCCTGATTCCTTTCCATCTCCTCTTTGGCTTTAGGTCTTCCAGCTCCAGGAGTGTGACCGCATCACCATCCTCCGTAACTCACTGTGGGTACACTGCAACCAGCTCTCCATGCAGTGCGTGAAGGATGATGAGGTAGGAGCACCTGCCACAGCACTAGCTCCCCTTTCTCTGTGTATGCTGCCTCCAGCCAACCAGCACTTGTGCATGTTCAGCAAGAGGGGAGTAGCCTCAATCTAGCTTGTTTCATCTAGATGCAAACCAGACAAACGCCAGGATGCAGACAGTCTGTGTCACTTGATGACACTTGCATGTCTCCTCCCCTCACTTTGTTGAGGAACATTTCCAGCTACCAGAATGCTCAGCTGAGTGTATCTGAGCTCACAACTTTCAGAAAGGCATTCAGTCATGGTCTCAAAATTGGAAGACATAACAAACACACTGGTTTTGACTTTGAATGGTTGTTTCCTGATATTAATTTCTTTATCACACTGAAAACCTCTGGACCTACTTCATCCTCCTCTCTTCAGAGGCTGTCCAAAGCACAAATAAAAGATTGTGTTTACATGAACTTTTAGGGGGGGGACAGACCAAAGATCATCCAGCTCAGACATGCACCAAATGTAAAGTGCTTCATGAGGGGATAATTATTAGAAAAGCATTAACTGTTAATGTGAAATGTTAAAAATCAAATCAAATTGTTGGATTCTGTCTTGTAGCTGTATGAAGAGGTTCGAGTAAGCTTGGAGAACTGCATTGTAGAGTCAGACTTAGACTACTTCATTAAGACCAAAATGACAGGAACACAACCTCCAGGTAATTACCCCTATTAGTCTTGTCAGATGAGTCCTCCATTAGGCTGAGGCTCCAATTGTGCAGTACATGTCCTTCAGAGGCAAAGTTGCTGGAGGAGTTTCTGCTCCAGCCATTCATTCCTGCCTGCTTCCCCCTCACTGTGATGCCATTGCTCCTGCACAGCACTGTAAGTGGGATAGCTGAATGGTCCAAGTTAAAAATAGCCCTTCCAAAAAGAAATAAAGTTGCTTTGGCTTTGAAACCAGGCTCATTTCACAGTACAGCTGAACTGACATCACTAAGGAGGTGGCAAACTGCCTTCCAGAGATGGCAGCCTCACTTTCCTGCAGTGGTGACATGTCAGAGCCAACTTATCACATAACTGCACCCTGGTCTCCTCTGGACAGAGATGCTGCCTCTTCACTTGCAGCGTGGAAAAGACCAAACTTTGTGCTCTGTTTTGTTCCACCTGCCCAGTGAGGAATAACCTGTTTTGTCCTCTCAGGAGTCATCTGTACAAGAGTAAGACTCTAGCTGGGGGATATTTTGAATGAAATTGGCTTTGCCCCAGCATGCAGAAGCAGTGTAAGCTTGACAGGCTTTGTCCATTCAAGCCAGCATTGCCTTTTCATTGACTTCAATGAGTAAACCCTCTGGGACAGCAAGAGCTAAGAGCAGTTTTAAAATGAAAAGGTGCTGCTCCAGGGTAGGAGTTCTCCTAACACATCCCCAGCACAGAGGTTATCTAATGTTTCACATAGCCAAACACAAGCCACACTCTAATACTTCAACAAGCAATACAAGATATTGCAGACCTAGTGAATACTTGTACTTCTGTGCAGCTGTTGCAATAAACAGACTGACAAAAGCAACACCCTTGTTTCAGTTCTTCAGTAGCTGGTACATTTTTCCATGTTGAAAAGAGCTCTTCCTTCTCTGTATGTTTTTTTTTTTTTTTTTTTTTTTTAACCTGTACACAGCTACTGTTTTACTTCCACTGCTTGCTCTAACACCCTACTGCTACATCAAAGAGAAATCCCCTCACTATACCTTCACCAGTATCTTCCATTCAGAGAGAAAATATTATACCATAAAAACCTTCCATGCTAGGAATTGTACAGGTACAGTGTCCTGTCCCAGGGGATATTTTGTCTTGTCCAGGAACAGCTTACACTTCTTTGATTTCATCACAGAGCTCAGAGCTGGCAGCAAGTACATTCCAGGCACTTCAGCAGAGCTGGATGCTGCCACTCAGTCAGCAGTGAGCCACCTGAGGCCAGCTTTTCCCTCAGCCTTTCTGTCATCACATCTGTGATAACGAGGAGTTGAGATCTGTGAGTTTTTTAAAACGAATGTATTGATACTGCTGTGCTGGATGACATTTTGCTGCTATAGTTTATTCTTCTTCACATAGGGGACTTAAATTCACTGATACAGAAGTATTTACTAAGAAAAAAAATACATTTTCACTGTCAGGACCAAGAACTGTGCCTTGCAACAGTGTGAAACAGCCTCCGTATACCAAGAAATCTCTAATTCTTAGCTAGTTTGGTTTATTGTTTTTTTTTTTTTTCTGTGTGAGATTTCTCATTCTCCTGTCACCTAGGCAATTTTCTGCAAACGGCTCTTGGCTGTGTCAAGACTGGTTTCTAATAAGGAACAGGTGGGAAAAACCCTTGAGAGCTTTATGAAAGGCAAAGAAACACTTGACTTGCTTTTTTGTTGGTTTTTTTTTTTTTGGGTGTTTTTTTTTTTTTT
>VWZE01022647.1:491951-564793 GCA_013396675.1 Eubucco bourcierii
TTTTTGCTACTTTGTCCAGAAGTAACAGCCTAGGATCTCCACAGCTCTGGCTAATGAGTTTGCACAGCAGCACATGGTAAGCAGGTTTATTTGCAAAATGCAGGAGGAAATTCATGAGTGGTTTGGCGTCATGTAGCAGAACACCTTCATCTTGACCAAACCTCTTGGTCACTCCCCTCTTCTACCTCATTTGTACAGTGCATTCTAGTCTAGAAACTACACCAAGGTAACAACCTACAAGGGCCACAGGGAGACACTTAAATTGGTCAGCCAAATCCCTAATTACAGTGAGTCTTATCTGTAGGGATTCTTCACACTCACTGGTTGTACATGCCTGCTCTACTGAGGAGCTTGGCTGACCCAGTGTGAGAAGGCCAACACAACCTTTAGCCCAAGTCCAACGTCCTTCTCAAGCTGCTGCTATCAGAACTGAGATAACACAGTATCACAGACTTCACTCATGTTTGTTTGGCTTTAACATGCAGAAGACAGAGAGGGTATGTGGCCACCAGCTCTAGTAACTACGCTGGGAGCTATAAGACGAAAAATAAATAAATCCATCTGTAAAGCTAGACTTTAAAATGGTCTCAATTTCACCCTTAACGACACCATAGGGGAGAGTGAAGGAGCTGTAACATAACTGTGTTTGAGGGAACAAAAACCAAATATCTCTGGGTAAACAGAGAGGTGGAGGGGGGTGATATGAAAGGCAGGGAGACACACAAGCATAAGCACAAACCAGGAAATTGCTCATTATTGCTGCTGGCAATAATGTTCAGAAATCTCTCCAGCTCCGACAAAAATTCCTGACTCGATACATTAAGAAATAAACAAACACAACACACAGCAGGCACTGCTATCATGAACATGGTTCCAGGCTCATAATGACCAAACTCTGCTCCCTTAAACCCTGAGCATTAAGGCAACAGAGGAAACAGTCATGAAAGAAACTGTCTTCTTAATTAGTCACGCCTATTAGAATGGTTTTTCAGGACCTTGACTGTGCCTGTGTCAAGCCTTTCTAGCAAGGACATACCTGGTTACAACCAATTCAATGGCTTTTGCAAGTCCCCAGGTCTTCCTGAGCTACTCCAGCCACATCGCAGGCTAGTGCAGATAGGTGCTGTGTTGCAGTTTGTTCCAGCAGCCCTGATGGTTTGAACTGTTGATTGCATTCTGGTGGGCAGAAATAAAGTTTTGCCTGTTTGAGTACCTTTTTGTTCTGTTGTAGATGCAATAGGATATGAGAACTACTACAGCAGAGAACCAAATAGAAACAACAGCAGCCCAACCCAGTCTTGTGGGATGATAAAGAGGTGAGTGGCAAACTTCAGTTCCCAGAATGGGTTTTCTCCCTGTGAAGAGCAGTTTATAGTGACAAGAAACAGGATCTGGAAAGTTATTATTTTCTTCATCGTAGCAAAAGGCAGCTACCTATCAGTAAATAGAACTTGTCAGAAAAGGTAAATCTATTCAAACAGGAGTCAGAGTAATTTTGCCATGGCCTACTGGGAATAGAGACAGGGGATGACTTCATAAAACAATTAGTTGGCCAGCAATGGAGTGCACTCACTTATTTCCTCTTTCCTTGTGAGTCATGGCACATAGCAACAAACCCACTTTGTTCAAGGGAGGGCAAAGGTGAACCTTGCTGGGAGCAGAAGCTGTGCAGAGCTGTTTTTTTCAGCAATACCTCCTGGCTGGTTGCACTGCCCAGCTGAGCAGGACAAAGAGCTGCTCTCTTATCTAAGTCGAAGGAGAAAACACTTAGCAGAATAACTGTGATGATGAGGGAGGCATTTTTTTCCTTTTCTTGACCCATTTATGCAGTTATATCAGCAGAAAAGCAGTGCAGATCTATTGGTTTAAATACTGTGTACTGAAATGGCTAATTCACAGTGGGAACGGCATCATATTTAAAGGACAAGGGCTTTGTGTTTTGACAAGCCTTATTGCACCGCAATGACAAGGAGCAGGAACATTTAAAATGTGTCCCAGGGTTGTTAGTGAGCTGATAAGGTTCATACTTCCATTTTTTTCAGCTGGAAAGCATATCTTCTCTAATAATAAATTCTAATGCTGCATCCTATACAATTACAGAAGACAATTGTACTGCCATTTAGAACACAACTGTGCTCTGCATGGGCAAACAGCCTAGAGAGGCTCAGGCAGAGTTTGTCAGAAACTGTTGAGTTTGGATATCCATTTTCCAGAAAAAAAGTGTTCACCAGCTAAAAAAAAAATAGACCCTTTAAATATGCCTTAAGCATGTAAAGTTATTTCTATCTCTACTTGAGAATCCCAACTCATTTTCTCACTTCACTTTGTCTCCAGCACTCAGCTGTGATATAGAAAATAACTAGGGATAGATTAAAAAAAAAAAAAAAAAGAAAAAAAAAAGGAAATGAAAAAGTTTCACTTAAGCTCACAGTTTTCAGAAGGGCTCATTATACAGGCTCTGTGCTTTAAATTGTATTGGAGTTTTCCTCAGAGTCGGTAATCTCTTACGAACAACCGATAATTCTCATCACATTAATGCTGTGAAATGACTGCAGTTTTGTACTTTGGACCAACAGCTGATACCATCTGATACCTTTCAATGCACAATTTAGAGATGACTGGTGGTTCACTGTTCTGCTGCATTTAAAACCTCCTCTATTTTTAACTGAAGATAAATATATCTACAGCAGAAATGAAAATAGATGGCTGCAGAAAGAGGTGACATCTAGCCAGTGCTGCAGCAGATGGAGGGAAGGTTGAGTCAGACAGCTGAGATGCAGGAATGCTCATACCCAGTCCTGCTCACTCATTTTGTTACTGGTTTCTTTTGGTTCTGCAGATTCTCTGAACTACTGCATGGAAGCAGCAAAAACAACACGGAAAGTGCCTCTCCTTCTGCCCCTCCTTTTGGTATGCCTCTTCAGAAATAAGTTCACCAGATGTGTTTGGTTTTGATCACGTTGTTAAATCAAGCTATGACACAGAACAGAAATGATAACAGCAGATATTCACATGCTGGTGGTCAAGAGTGAGGGCAGTCTGGAAATTAATTTAGCTTGCATGCATATTAAGCAAACCTCCCAGTTTTAAGTGCCAAGTAAACCATCCAAACCTTTAGGCAAGGTGGAACTGTACATTCAAAACAACACATTCTGACTCAGAACGCAGTTTTCTCCTGAGGTAAAACATAAAACATCAAAAAAGCCCAGGAGAATCCCTCAAGGCTAGAACAAACCAGGTTCATGCCTTATGAACACAAATACCCATTTAATTTCACAGTTACAGTCTTACTGGAATCCTTGGAACTGGCCATTCACCAGATGACATTTAAACCAGTATTTTGATTATACAGAAAACAAAAGCTCATGACATTTGTATTGGCTTGATTTAAAGCAAACATTTAAACTGTGATTCTTGCCTGAAGATTACAGAAAACTGGTTTAAAACAGCTCCAAAGCACAGTCAAAGTAATTGTCTTTCTCAGGTCTGCATGCTTGGGCACCCAGAATGGAAGCCCCAACTGTCATGTTTGTTGCATTTGGTGCTCAGCCAGGAAAGACTATGCAGGGCTGTCAAACACCAGCCAGACCCACCAGGCATAAGCCTGGGCACATGGAAAGCAAGGCAGTGTTGAGGGTAGTCACTCCTTCTGAATGTCCTTAGGCTGGGGACAGGAGGGGAGAACGTTCCCTGGACAAGACCCCTAGGAATGGCAAACACTCTGTCCAGCTTTTCCTACTGCTCCCTTGCTTGTCTTTCAAAGTGTGAAAGGCCAAGTTGCTCCCAGCATTTCTTAGAGCAGGACAACTCAACCAAGGACTGAGTGGGGGAAGGCCCAGGAACCCTGGCTGCTCCGGGTGCTGGCAGAGCACTATAATCCCACCAGTCACATACAGGAAACCTCTTCAACTCAGTAGCAGGGGAAGCTCCTAGGTAGACGGTCAGGAGGAGTAAGAGCTTTCCCTAATTATGACAAGCTACATCGAAGCAACATTTGTTACCAGGGTTATGTCAGTGACAAATAGCTGTCTGGGAACTAGGGGAATTACCGGAAAAGGGCTGGTGACCCGGTAAGACAATATTTTCCATTTTTCTCAAGGGAATAAAGGAAAGCCCTGTGCGTGTCGCTGCCCTGCTAGAATTTTATACCACCAGTAGCAGCCAGCTTAAACAACTTGAATCACATCATTTCCCCCTTTGGGCCGTTTGCATGGCGCTCTGGCGGCTGCACATTCTTCCCAACCTGGATGAAGCTAAAGCTAGTTACTGACCTCCCACGAAGCTCAATGGCTGCATTGTCATCTCGTCAGGCAGGGACAGCCTCTGTGCAAGGCTTTACCTACAGTTCGCAGCAGCTTTTCTATACATGCACATCTCCAGAGAGAGAGAGAGAACAGAAACCCTTGTATTTGTGAACTCTTGCATAAGATCCCATCCAACTAAACTCTTTGTTTCTCTGGTGTTTTTTTTTCTCTCACCTCCTAGCAGAGAAAACAGATCAAGTCTACGCATCCATTTTCGTAAATGAACAAGCTGCAATCACATCCTTGCAGGACTACAGAGTACTTTATGACTACGTGGCCCAGGTAATGGAAGTCTTCAAAACAAGTATTTCATAACATCATATTTAAAATAGATGATGTTGATCCAAACATCTTGACAATGTTAATTCTGTGAAGGAGATGTTGTCTTTACTTTACAGCTAGGGATGCTTGGAGAATTATTGGTCAAGACCACATGCAGAAGCCAGGAAGCTCAAATGCTGCTTCTAGACCATGCTGCATCAAAAGGAGATTTCTTTGCAAATAATTATGCATTGCTGTAATCCTGAATTAGTGCTGAGCTGTTATAAACTCCTAGAGATATAGGACACCAGAAGCACATGGAAGGCTTTATTTCTTAGGGGATGATGGCTAAGGATGCTGCACTGTGCCTTCTGACCTCCCATCTCTTGTGAAATGTTTTTCCAGGGACAACAGCCACAGATTCCTTGTGTGACAAATGAATATGACAGGTGCCCATCCCTAGGCAACTCTCTTCATTTGATCTCACTTATCACCTGGAGAGTTCTGATCCTGTTTATCACACTGGCAGTCCATGCTGGTGGGGAACGAATTCCACTAAATGACGCTTTCCCTGTACTTCCATGTTGCAAGCTGCAGAATCACAGTGGGCATGGTCCATGTACTAGAAGATTGTTCTAAAGTGCAACTTGCATCTTTAACTGGGATATCGAACTCTTACTGACTTCAGACCTATCTGGGCATAATACCATTAGAAAAAGCTTATGGATGGACTGGTTATGAGTATTTTCTTACTCAGATGGACTCCAGACTCTGGGACTCTTGCTAAACCGTCAGCCTTGCCCAGTGGGAGTTTCACAGATATATTACATGTCAATTTAAAGGTTCACTGCTGCTCTAGTGTTAGATCAACAGAAGGAGCAGCATCCAGCAGGTCTTATGTTAGTGCAAAGACACCCTCACACCACAGGACCTGCCAGCAGCAGCTAATATTGAGGAAATGCTGGCATGTGACAGAAGAGAGCCAGGTAAATGATGCAAACCAAGAAAGGGCTGGAAAACAATAGTTTGCTAGCTACAGCAGTATTCTGGCACTTTTTGTTATATGTTCTTTGTTTTGCTTTCTTTTAAAGACTCCTTTATTCACTGCCTGCAATTTCATCTAAGCAGAACTGGAAGTACCTTGCTGTTAATGGCAGTTTTCTTAGGGAGACTGCTGGATCTCTGTCAGATCCTTACTCCAGGAGTTGCCTTAAAAATATGACACACATGGATTTTCCCCACTGAGAAAAGAGCCTGTTACTACTTTTAGTATATTGTACATTGAGACCTCTCACTTTGAGTCTGTTCTTACCTACTCAGGCGCATTAAATTTAGATTTAGCTGATGCATCACATCTTTGGTAGCCTCTCTTACCCTGTTTTCTACTTTACTGCGCTGCAGGTAGTAAAGTGGTTTCCTACAGAAAAAAGGCCAGCACCAGTGAAGGAACTGAGAGCCACCTGAGAGCTCAGCAATAGCTTACTTGCAGCTGCACCACTTGTCAGGGAGATAAAAGTTACCCAGCTCAGGAAGAGTTGCTGTACCTCCACTGGTCACAACTGTTCCCAATTAAAAGAACTAAGAGACCTACTTACAGACTGGATTAGCAGAGACACTGTTACCATCTCACATGGGAATTAAGCTGTGTACTTTTTTATTTAGCAGCACCTGCATACTGTGGAGGGGCAATGGTTAGCTGCTTTAGGTCAGTCATATTTAACCCCTTCCAGCCTTCCCAAGTGATACAACAGTGAAGTTGCTCAGGAAGAGAGACTGAGAACATTTGAGGGTCTAAAGAAAATGGTCAGCTCAGTAAGGGCTTAATCTCTCACTCCCTGGTATTTCAGGCTCGTTCCCAATCAGAAGGACACTGGCAGACAGCTGATGAAAGGCAGGGTTAAGAAAATCCCATCAGATACATGTTGGGCCATCCTGTGCTCTCATGCTAACCACATTTCCTTTCCCTGTCTTCTTTCAGAACCCAGATGAACTGGACATCAGCGAAGGAGACATCGTAGTTGTCATTGAAAAACGTGAGGACGGCTGGTGGACAGCAGAAAGGAATGGGCAGCAAGGCTTTGTGCCAGGGTCTTATCTTGAAAAGCTCTGATGAAAAGAGCCCACAGTCATCTGACTTCAAAAATATTCTATTATGGAAAACAAACAGCACACAAGGTCTGCTTCAGGCAACCCTAATACTGTCTTTTACAATTACCTGTCAGGAAATAACCAACTTGCCGTGCTTGGCTCTTCCTCCCTCCTGACCTCAACCAGCATCTCCTGGTCTGCATTGTCTACACAACTGCTGTCACCTCAGAGATTAGGACTTGTGCTTCTTATCCAAAGTTCTTCCTACCCTCATCACACTGTGCTGGCATAAGCATTGCAAAACTTGGAGAATCTGGGAAGAAAACCCTGCCCAGAACTTAACTGTGCTAAAGGAAAAAGATCAAGGAGGCAAGTGCTTTTCTCCAGCATGGAGGATTACTTCTAGACTGCCTGTGACCCAGGAAGAAGCTCATTTAAGTTCCTGTTAATAGTCCTCTCCCAAGTTCCCCTTATAACATGTGGTTAAGCAAGGATAAAGGCGGGGAACTCTCCTCTGCTCTTTATCAGAGTCACTGATGAAAATACAAAGAACAATGGACACATTGTTCATAGAGAAGAGCACCTGACAGAGTGAGACACATTAGTAGTAAGAAAACAAAAGGCACTCCCTTGTGCTGGCCAACTCCTGATACAGTGAAATCTATGCTACCCAAGGCTCTGGCTTGCACTGGATTCTGGGGCAGCACAAAGAGCCCAAGGCTTGCCTATGTCTTTGTTGGATCATTTCTCTGACACTTCTCTAGGACTTCTTATGCTTCAAACAAGAACAAAACCAACAAAAAAGTAACGCCCCTCCTCTGAGCACCACAGAGAAGTGCCGATTATCTCCTCATGCAGCTTGCATACCCATGTCATCAGTGCAGTCTCCTTTCAGCTCCTCTGTCCATTTCCCTGGTTCTTACTCTTCTGCCCACAGGGCTCTCTGTCTCTTGACTGCTACCTACAGCTTCTGCACCACTGGTGTTGCTGGCATAGAGATATCCTGGTTCCTTTTCAAACACTTCTAATGTTCTTCAGCAAACCCTGCTGAGGGAAAGCACACTGTGCAGGTTCGCTGCATTTCATAGATTTCAGCTCTATTCAGTCTTTCACTATTAGCATTTAAGCACATTTCCAACTGTCACTGTACTTACCAAGAGATCAATAGATACTTTCTGCCATTCCTCCCTTTTCAGTATTTTGATGGTTTAAAAAAAAAAAAAAAAAAGTGATTTTATCTGAAGTAGAGAGAGTTACTTCTGGGGACAGAATGACCTTGTTTGTCAAGGTTTCATGTCTTAAAACTAAACCAAGTCAATGAAAATGAATCAAAATTGCTACCCAAAAGGCACAAAGCAGAGAGGAACTGGTAGCAAGAAAGACAAAAAGAAAGTTAGACAGAAGAAAAAGCTGTAATGGTCAATGCAATTATTTCTTAAATGAAACAGAATGAAGGACAGAGGCACTTGCAGTACCTTAGTCTAATTTCTTGCTTTAGGAATGAAATACAAGTTGCTGCAGGCCCTTTTCTTTAGCTCACAGGCACACTTGTCCTTCCCACACTTCCCCAGGGTATTATGCAGCACATCTGCATGAGTGCTGAAGGGCTCTTAGCACAGGCTAAGAGCTCTGCAGAAACTTGAATGGCATTTAAGGCACTAAGTTACTCAGGCTGAAGATGTTGACAACAGGTTTCTGTGACCACATCTGAGCTGAACAGTGATAGAAATCTGGTCCACAATAGCCTTCAGCTAGGCCACTGCACTGTGAATGGCAGCTGTCAGAGCCAACCACGCTGCTCCTTATGGACATCACCAGAAGAAACCTAAAGCACAAGTTAATTGCTTCTTGAAACATTTTCCATTAAAAAAAAAAAAAAAANAAAAAAAAAAAAAAAACCAAAAAACAAAGAACTGTACTAACCCCACAAGTACTTAAATTAAATAAATGTAGGTAGATATTTTGCAGATTATGTTAATTAAAAAAAAGCAACTCTCGAGATGTATCTTCTGTAAATCTGTATGTGCTAAGGCTCCTCACTACTCTGGGGGTGCAGATAGTCACACACAAGACACTGCAGCATTCAGTCCTGTTTACCCTGAAATCCTGTTTTTGCTTACAAGTACCACACGGCCTACATCACTGACAGCCAGCCAGTGGAATGGTGACTGCTGCTTCTTTCTCATCAGATCACCACGTTTCTGCTGTTAGGACACTGCTTATCTTCCTATCTGTCTCTTCTTCTGTCAAGTAAATATTGTTCTAAGTGCAAGAAGCTGTAGATGTTTCAAAATCTGTGTCACAGCATTTGAGTCCTACAAGTGAACTCCAGACTATTCAGGAAATAAAAATGTAGCACCAATGCTTTCTCATGACTCCATTCCTGTGCTTTACATGGAGGAATCCGGCTGATAAGTAGTTATGAAGTCACATAATGGCAGTTTGCCCTATCAGTATGACAGCACTTGTCAGAAATAGAACAGAGATAGCAAGAAATTGCCACATCTTCTGAGGAAACCCACGTTAGATGTCATCCACCTCCTACCACCAGGAAAAACAGAAAGGTCAGAAGTAGGTTACTACCTTAATAACATTGCCTTAATAACAATCTTTCCTCTCCAGCTTGCTAACACCTGGGCAACAGAACTGATGCGTTCGAGTAACTGTTTAATTTGCAGGTAAGATGGGAAACTGGAATGGGCCATTTCCAGTTGGAATTTTATTTGGACAAACACTTCTGACTCGAATCCGGTCTTTCATTTCCACTTTTTTTTTTTTTTTTTTCTAAGGATGTGCCAAGCAACAAGCAGGGACAAAACAGCAGCAGCAAAAATAGTCAGGTGTTTCTCAAGTTAACTCCTATTTCATAGCACACAACAAGCAGACTACCTCTTTATTGACAATGTCAGAGCTCTGGCTTTGGGTGGGTTCGCATACAAGCAGCTGTTCCCAGAGAACAAGGAACATGCTTTTACCAGCTGCTCTGCAAGAGGGGGACCTAATTATTTGCTTAAAGGCTGTGGTTAGTGTGTATATACAGAGAAACCAATTGAAAAGTTACAGTAAAGTAATGTTACTGAGCTCTTTTGGAGTAACGTTCCTCACAAACCACAACAGAACGGGAAGGGACTGAGGTTTGACACCTGCTGCTTTCCTTGATGGATTTGAGATTTGAGGAACATGGTCATGAGACACTATGAAAAAGCACAGTGCTAATTTGTTTTATTATTCCTTTAACTGCAACAAAAATTCAGAGGCTAGAATTAGGCAATCCAGCCCAATGGTACACTTAAGCAAGACTCAGTACATAATTTTCTTTTACCATGTTATTATTAATTAAGGAGAAGAGGAGGAAACCCTGTTTTAAAATAACATCTAACCAGCAACAACCACACATGATTAGGAAATGTCTATAAGCGCAGCATGAGGCCTCTCTGTGCAGCACAGATTTCAGCTGCTGCATATGGCATTAAAAGCCCACAAGTCAGTAGTAAAATTTGGTTAAACATAGTAGTGACAGACTGGAGAGGTCCAGGCAACTCAGTTCTAGGATGGCAAACCACAGAGAAAGGACCTTCTGCCAAGCTCACAAGTCCACTGCTGCAGATATACAGCTTCCACAACTTTTTACAACTAGTCAGCAAGAAAGCAACCACTAAGCACTGAGCAACAGCAGGAGCACAGCAGCTGCTTGAGGTTTGAAGTGTTTGCTACCTCCTTGATTAAAGTGGCTTCAACTCTGCACTACAAACAACCCGTGCACACTTCAGCTAAAGCACTGACACATCACACACAGAAGATATAATCAGTAATAATTCCTACCTTGGATTGCTTCTTGCTTTGTTTCTTCAAGAGATGCATTCAAAGTCTGTCTCTTTTCCAAAAGTAATATTCTGAGCAGAGTCCTGACTGCAGCTTGGGCCTCACTGATTATCAAGTGAAGTGGAAATACATGGATGCCAGTAAGTGATTCATTACAAACCAGGCATCAGGTGTTGTCTAACTGTAGCCCATTTGAGCATTAAGAAACATGGAACTCAAGCACTGGTGGATAACGAACATACTTTCTTCTCTGGTACTAGCTGCTAGGTGGCTGAATGGTGCAAGCTCACAGAACGGAGGGGACTCTGCACCAATACTACACAAACACAATCTACTGCACTGAAAGATAGCTGCTAACCTTTCAGTGAGAGCTGACAACAACTCTGCACAGTACAGGGCAAACTGAAGGCCCGCAGAGCTGCCTCTGCTGCTCAGTACCTTCTCTTTTCCCTTGTGCTTTTTTGTTCTCCAGCTTGCAGGGTTGGGGCACTGAAAGCAAGGGCAGTTACCAGCCACAGAGCCACCAACTCATCGCTAGTAAGCAAGCGGAGCAGGAAGGTGCTCTTTGGCTTTCACCTCAAGATCCACATCTTCTTGCTGCCATCAGGTTATAGACACAACGAAGTACTCAAGCCTCTCAAGTAAAGCGGAGTTAGCTTTACAAAACAAAACTAAAGCTAACGTTGGGGTCAGCCACTACCATTCATCAGCTCTCTAATGACAGCACTCATTCCAGGTGAGCTTACAGTGCAGCTGTGATGTGTTGGGCATGCCTACTGTAGCTGAGGCTAAAGCAGGAAGAATAGCTGAAAGTTTGCTCCCCAGAAAAAGAGAAAGTTGTAATGCTAAGGGCCTGCAGGGGTACATGGAGTTGTTTTGTAGAGAAAAGGTTACTTGAATTTTGGAAGAAGAATAGGAATCAGTGTTCTGCCTGTAACTAAGTTCTTAACAAAATGGCAATTCCCCATCTACGGAGAAAAAGCATAGAGGCAAGTATGTTTTAGAAACAATTGGCCATTACCTATTCTTTGTTAGCTCAAGTTTTAGGTGAGCTCAGAGCCAGTCATCTCCAGAGCAGCGTGCTCCTGGATCACACACAGGATCAATGTGATCTGCTGCCAGAATGGCCAGATAATTGTATTTCCATCAAATTAGCCAGCACACATGGTACAGCACCCATCCTGTCCTTCCACCAGCTGTTAAAGGACAGCTGACACCTGATCTGGCACAAAGCTGCTTGCTGCAACATAAAGAGCACATTTCCAGCCGTTATGGCTGTGTGGTTGTGGCAGTTCTGTCTGACAGGCAAGCTCTCACAGGACTGTAGTGTTGTATTTCTAAGAGAAAAATATAAATTCTCCTAATTCATCATGGGCTTAAAAGGTAGCAACCAGTCTACAGCCAAGGGTTTCCACTTAAAGAGGACACAAAAAGCACCTAAGGAAGGGCAAAGAAGCAACAGGTATAGTAAGAGGTTCTTCGAACAAACGTCACTTGCCACACCTGAAAGAGCTACTGTTGTTACTGAGTGTTGTACCAACCCATGGAATCCCAGCTTTGCTGCCCATAACACAGCTCCACTAACCCACCAAACCAACCAAGGGCAGACACACAAAGTAACCAGTGTGCAAACTGTTGCAATACTGAATGAACTGTAACTGTACCACTGCTACTTTGACTCAGCCTCCTAGACTTCGAAATGCTGGCATTTGTGCAGCTCCTCCCCCAGGCTAACTGGGCACACAGTACAAATACAAGAAATTCCTGCCTAAACTTGAATGAAATTCCCTGAGAGTGGGATCACACACTTCGGTTTGTTCAAGGAGCCCAGATAAAACTCTTTAATAAAGAAGTGACTTTGTGAAGCAAAGTTGTACCTCTGTTTCCCCCTTCATCGCAGGGCGGTCATAAGGCACTTGACATCATGAGCTGGAAACTCTCCTGGCACTGAGTATTTTCATGATTGTTCAGTTCCGGGCTCAGCCTAAACAATCCTGGTGCTGGTCAGATCAATATTTACAATGGCAAATCTTGCATAGAAGGACAAATTACAGTGTTCACAGGGCTGCTGCTTGCATTGCAGCAAGGGAGTGGATGTTCTTGGGAAGGGGGTTGCAGACAGAAGGTAACATTCACAGTCAATACAAGGAGTGTGTGTGCGAGTTTAGTACATTCCCCTTCTCTTCACAAGGGCTCAAACACTCAACAGCTGCATCTAAGGAAGAATTGTTCTAAAATTTTAAGCCAAAAACAGCCCATGGAGTGATTTCTTGGGAAACTGGTGAACTTTAACCTTCCCAGGATAGGAGTGTTAACATAAGTGTGAATGGGAAAGCTTTCAATGCACTAATAGATGTGAGAAATGCTTTGTCTTCAGAGAAGGGCTACACAGCCCTCCTAGTGTCTGAAGCCCTTATGAAGAAGAGAGACATAAGTGACACTGACTTTGTTTTGCTAAGTGGCAGCTAAAGGTTTTACTACGGTCACTGCTGAATTCAGCAGCCATAGGGAGATTCAAAACCGAAGAGAAACCCTTATACTAGGAATAGAAGGAACCTAGAGAAGGGCATGGTTCATGCTGCAAAGTCCTGTCCCAGCCTCACAGGTCCTCAATTTAACTTAAATTTGCTCAGTTTGCATACGGTATTCTCAGTGTACCATGTGTTGGTGCTGACATCATTGTTTCCCAGCCCTGTGTACCAACATTGCCAGGCTAAAATGACGGTTTTAAGCTTTTAATACGAACGATGTAGTCAAGGCACAGGAGCATTTTGCAGAGTGTGAGACTATTAACAACTAGCATGCTTCCTAAGAACAGGGCATTCCCAGAAGTGCTGGAGTTCTGGAGCAGGTACCAGTAAATAGAAGTCTTGCCTACCACCCATCAAGTGTTTGTAGAGGCCTGGCACAGGACAACGCACTGCAATCTCCAACAAAGATGATTTATCCTTCTCTCACTCTTTGTTAAGAGCATATGAGCACTGCCCTTTATTTATTGATTTGCTAGCACCATGCTAGCATGATTTCATTTCCTATCTTACTGCCTTCTTCATGCAGATGGGAGAAAAAAAATTGACTGTTCAGTAGCAGTTTTCTAGACTGATTTCTGCTGTGGTCAACAAAGGACTACTTTGGCATGTAAGGCAGCCTAGATGCTCCTAAGTCCTCCAAATGTCAGTGGTTCACTTAAGCACTTTGTGTGAAGAATACCACTTCCCATTCTTTAGTCACAGTCTGATGCTGACACTGCAGTTAACCTGGAAAAACTGAAAGTTATTTTTTGAAAAGGGCAAGAGTCTCGTGGTGAAAGGGGCTGCCCCCTGAAGCATCACACCAAGATGAAAGCAACCCCACCCATTTTCTTGAGCATCACCAGGAAATGATCCATTTCCTGGAGCATCATCAGGAAAAGCTCTCTGGTCCCATATTGTTGTGATTTACCAGTTCAGCACCACAGAACATAAAAAAGTTTGAAATTTGCAAAATGTGTTTCTTTGCTTGCTCCAGCAGGACCACTGAGTGAGGCTCAGACTGTGCTTATATTACAATGAGGCAGCTGCAAGAAAATCCAGGATCCACTGCACTTAGTGACTTTTATTGCATTTCAGTGGATTTTTGTCAGGCCTAAGATTAAGTCAGTTACAAGATCTACTATCTCTGTGTTGTGGAGGCTAACATTGCCACTATCATTACATGTACTTATCTCTATTCTTCAAGCACTGAGAAACCTCACAAGGTGTCCTTGCTAACTTCACTAAATTGAGTTTGTTAGATCATTTTTCTCACCTGTTTAATAAAACAAGCACACATGATCATGCCTGATCATGTCTTACTAGACTAAGGGTTGAATCAGATTCTAAAATTCTCATGAGCCTCCTATTAGGCTGGTGAAAGGCAGCAAAGCACAGAACTTGCAGTGCAATGTACTTCAGTCACTTTAACAGCAAGAAACAAAGCTCAATTAAAACACACCTTTAAGGTAGCTCTAATCCCACGTGTTAAAAAACTCTCATCCAGAGCTCAGGCTCACTGCTGCAGGCAAGCTACATGCTTGTATGCTCCACATAGCATACACATGTTTAATCATTCCCTGACCTGTGAAGAGAGATCTTGCTGTCTCTTCAGAAGGCACCAGACATCAAGGGCTTGGCCGAACAGCTACTTCAGCTGTTCTCACAAGGATGAAGCAAACATATTGCTAGCTCTTTGAAGCTGCAAACTGAAGTACTGACAAGCAACACACAGATCCAGCTACTAACTTAAAACTCAAACCTTTCCCCCTCCCCAAATTACTAGTATGGTGGCTAGTATGGACAGCTTGATTGACTGAAGCAGCAGTAAAAGAAGTAACTGCTGAACACAAGTGGATTGACATCAGATAGCATTATCAGCATTTGACAGCACAGCAGAAAATGGAAGTGTAATCAGTGTGCTACAGTGTAATCAGTCCTACAGCAACATGGTAACAAAAAAAAAAAATATTTATTGCTTCTGTATTTCCTATGCTGCAAGATTTTACTGTAGCAGAGCTGACTTTTGCTAGAGTCTGCGTTACAGAAGAGAAGATTAAGTTGGGGAGGAGGGGGGAATGGAGCAGGAGCATCCTATATATTGCATATTCAAGAACCTTACATAAACAAGGGAAACCTCTTCTGAGTACTCAGTCATTTTAGAGGAAGCAGTTCTAAGTACCTTAAAAGTGGAAAAAACTATCAGTTACTTGTCAGACAGGTCCATCCTGTTCAGACTTTCCCACTTCTAATACTCATGTGCTTCCTTGCTTAAGATCAAAAACCACTCTAAACTTATAAAGCCAAATCTCATTGCAATGCCAAACTTCTAACTCAAGTAAAGCAGCTAGTAAGATGCAAACTTTGCTCAGACTGCTGGGCAAGGAGTGACGAGAAGGTCCACATCTTTACCAGCTTGTTAGGAGAAAAGCAGTTTGTAATAGTACTCTCACAGGACAGAAATTTAGCACTCCTTCAAGCCATCTCTACGGGAAACATCCTTCCAACAGGCATGTGGCACTAATATCCACAGCTGTCCTCCCTTCAAAGAGGTGTGTTCAGGTTCTGGACAAGGTAGCTTCTTTCTGCCTTGTAGCTAAGAGCTGACTACTTTTGTAATCACCCTTAGCTTTGTTTTATGCTACACACGTCTGTTAAAAAACCTCCCCAAAGCTGATTCTTACAAGCTGGGGTCATCCTGATCTTACCAAGCACATCTACAATACGCAACACAATATCATAGGGATAATCCTTAAATTCATCAAAGCGTCTGATAGCAGATTCTGGTAGCAGACCTGCTAATGCATCCAGGAAATATATAGAATTCCAGCAGTGTAGTAACTCTAAACTGCAATGCCCTGCCAGATACATTTGCCTTAACAGATTACACATATTAGATTTTTTTTTTTCCCCCCTAAGTGATGTTTCTGTGGGGATTTGAGAATATTATGTTGATTTCAGTTCGGCTGAGTGTGTCTGTTTTGCAAAATGAAGCAGACCAGCAGCCGGTAGAAATTCTAAACATCCCTGGTTTCTGCACAGAACAAGGCAGCTGGAGTCATATAGACAGTTGGAGTCATATAGACAGAAGAGCTATGACTAAGCATCAGAATAACCTAAGACACACGAATGTATAACTAACATATAGCAGTTACAGCACAGCTATTCATCCTCTGCTGCTGAGAGGCAACAGATTCTTCCTGACTTTCCCCCATCTTCACCCAAGTTTGCTGTGCTGTTTCTCTTGGTACCTTTTCAAATAAACAGGACAAATACAATACAACCAGGATTCTGCCAAGCCTTAGACACAGATGTAGTGAAGTGAAAGCCCTTAAAACTGTTGCTTTCACACTGAAGTTTATGCTTCTAGCACACCAGGACTCCATTAGAGCAAACAAGCCAGAATCTTACACAGAACACAAGACATGTTTATAGGGAGGATATACAGAGATTTATTCAATCAGATTTACTATTTACAGTTGAGATCACTTTCACATACTACTTGGCTACTCTACATGGCTACATTGTTTCCAAACCAATTGAAGATCTACATTCTAAGAGTTCACTCAACACATAAAACCGCTCTTCATAGAAAAATGAAATATTTCATTATAGAACAGTAGTGCATACATTATACTCCTGAAAAGCCAGCTTGTATTTTAAACCACTAACATCTGAAAGAGTTGATCTCTGAAGGTCAAAACTGCAGTCACATGACCCAAAAATTTTGGTGTTTTTTTTTCCCCCACAATTTTCCATGTAAGTGTACTGGACTTCACTTAAGTGTTTTTAAAAAGTGACACTGGTGAGGGGCAAGATTAAAGTATCTTCTCGAACTGAATACAACCGGTTTCCTTTGTACAGCTTTGGCCAAGAGTTTCATGTAGTGAAGGTTTAAGAAATCCTCTCCCTATATGCAAGAATCAGCCAGTTAATGCTCAGAAGTCATCTACCAAGGTAGGCACACATCCTTTGACTTTCATATCAACCAAGTTACACTTCACTTGCAAATGGTTCTGAAATTAGAAAGTTTACTAGTATACTAAAACATTTAGATACATAAATAGCTGGCTAAAACAGTGAAAGTCACAGGTAATTATATGTGTGTGTGTGTGTAAAGCTGAGTTGTTTCGCCCATCACCAGTGTACAGTACGGCTGTCCTCATCTGTGAAAGGTGTGCTTTGACTAAGCTTAGGGCAAGAAAGCTATTGCAGTAGACTTGGCCCAGTCACCTTCCACATAAGGGAGATAAGATTGAACTCCATGTTCGAGTTCTTCTAGGCATAGGTTCCACCAGTGATGAGAAGTTCGTAGGCAGGATCCCGACTCCTCCTACATAGTACTATACAGGCACACAACATGCCCAGAAGCTATGGAGAAAAAAAAAAGAAAATAAGCTGAGTACAAAGAAGATACTTCCAGAGATTTAACCGCAGCACAGAAATCATCAGCATGCTTCGAGACACTAATTGTCCATAAGATATGTGGCAACAAAGGCATTTTTCTAGAAAAAGCTTCATTTGCTTTTTGCAGCAGGAAGGAGCACAAACTTCAGCCTTATTTTTGTGCAATATCACCTGGGACATTTGCAAGAAGTTCTTTGGTCAGTCACTTGTATTCTGCTCAGAAATTCAGACAAAAGACATAATTTTATGAAAAATGTGGATGTAGATACTGTGTCAGGTATGAAAGAAATCCAAGCGAATTTCAAGTGCATTAGTCTCTAATTGCAGTGATGAAGAGAAAATATTTAGATTTTTGTAGATTTCACTGCTGAAATCCATTTCAAATGTCCAGTCTCTGTTACCATGTCATATTAGGAAGTTTAAATCTCTTGTGAATGATTCATTTTTAGATATTTTTCTGCAGTTAAGATTCACAGTACCATAACTGTGCTGGCAAGTTTGCCAGGAATTTAAGGTCTGATCACTTTGTATAAACGTACAAGACTTTATTCAGATGAATGCCATCAGGGATGCAGGGCATGGTATTTTGCAAAAAAAAGTTGCACGTTTCCATGACTGCTGAATAAGACTGTACCTACTTCAAAAAGTCAGGCACAATTTTGTCATCAAGAGTTTCTTAGCACAGTAAGAGACTGTACAGGTCTGGTCACACACAGAATTTTCATCACAGATCTAAGTATTCCATAAGCCACCTATTATAATGCTGGATTATAAAACATCACTCAGAAGTTAAATAATTTTCTAAAACAACCAAACAAAAAAACCCACTTCAAAGGCCCCCCTTTAACAGAAAGTAGACAATAATGAAATGGGTGAGCAGAAAACCAAGTGTAAATCTTCTTCATTGATACAACCAAAACACAGTCAAAGTAGCACTGGGACAAAAGGAGAATGAGATGCTTTGTAAAATAAAGTCTGATGCAAACATCACAGAAGTTTTATAAAGAAATGATGGTACAACACAAAGAACTCAAGGGTGATGAAAGACTGAAGAGAGAATGTTTCAAAAAATCCTGAAGTCTAAATAAGCAGCCATTAAGAAGAGGCATGATGCAATTGTAGTACAAGCTTTTAATTTCCTGGGAAGGAATAAGCTGGGAAGATTAATAACATTCCTGGTCAGTGTGTACTATCTGGTTTGCATCTCTAGGAGAAACCAGCTCAGGTTCAAAAAGGCATATATAGCACAACCTAGACTATGGCACTTCAGCCTGTTGATAAAAAGAGCACCTTTCTTCATTTTCCACCAGTACTTGGCTGGTTCCAGTTCTCAGACTGACCACTAAACTTTACATTTGTGTCACCAAATTATATTCGTGCCAGATGAAGAGAAAAGTTTCATGAGAGAATAGACACTTTTAAGTGGGGAGATCATTTCCACAATTAAAACCACCTCAACTTAGAATTGTGAGATGGGAAGTTTGTGGTAGTTGCCAGTGGCTACTGAACTCTGAAGAGGACTCACAGCATGCAAGCACAGCAGTGCTGCAAGAACTTTACCTTTTTCCCTGTTCAAAATAAGAATACAATTAGGGAGCATGCTGCAGAAAAATGCCTCCTTTGGCCATTTGCTGCAATCCATTCTAGACTTGTATTTCAAATAAAAGTGACTATCACATTCACACAAAGATCCTTATGGAGGACTGTCAACATTTTCCATTTACACAGAACTGTGTAAAAGTTGAAATAATCAGGTACTCCAAGAACTCATGTAATCAACTTCAGAGTTACTATTTAAGCCATTTATGTCCTTTAGAAGGCCAGCAAGCATATTCCTAGAATTCTCTGCAAACATGCCATTAATCCTCGTACTTGACCCTCCTCTATAGAAATGTAGTGCGTCCTTTTAAAATCATGCTATTACCTCAAACTTTCTCTTCGGTTGCTGCTTAATGCTCAACATTACTTTTACAAGTCTGTGTTCAGGAAGGATCCATGCATCCCCCTCTTGACCAACTTTGCGAGAAGTTTAGACATCTGCCAGCATCAGGTTTACCTGTAGGGGTTTTGTTCGGATTTCGCATGTGTGGTTTTATTTGATTTAATTTTTGTCTGCAAACAGTAACGATATTCAATTTTCTTTCACCGAATCCATTAGTGTTTTTAGTGCTACAAAACCCTTGCTGGCTGTATCTATCTGCCAAGCCCAGTACCTTGTAAAGGATGAGCGCAAAAGCTATCTTTAAGAATGAACCCTGCAGTCAATCAAGTAGCACCTCTACTGAACTGCAATGTCTTTGCTCCCCTCAGTTTGCCCATTTATTAATAGTTCCGTGCTGTCAGTACTACTGAGACCAGGAAATTACTGCACACTGGAAGATCCCCATGGTAACTGAACTGTGAACATACAAAAACTACTTCTACACAGAAATGGTAAAGCTTTCCACAATTTCTTGGTCTTACAAAAATTGTCAGTCTTACCATTTTGAAGAAAACACTGAGGGCTGCATATGCTGAGTGTCAACTACTAGAGGTAAAGGAACTTTGGACAGCATTATTGTGCAACATCAAATAACAATCAGTTCAGAGTGGACTTTTTGCAGGGAGGATAGGAAAGGCAGTAAAATTCACCACAAGGTAAGAAAAAGGTAATTGCTCCTCTTAAGTTTACAGGCCTTGACCTAGGCTAGAAGTCATCTGCTTAAGTTCATATCCCTATCTCCATTTCAATTAGCTCACAGACTAATGCAGGGAATCAAGTTCAGCATACACTTAAATTTCACATTAGAAGACCTGAGTTGTGCCACTCTCTTAAGCTGCAGGAGATAAGTAACAGGGAAGTCTGAATACTGTTTAGCACCATCTTGAGTGAAAGTGTCTTTTTAAAACATGCAAATTTACAACCACATCAACTATGGAGCAAAGATAGAAGATGATGACCTCTGACAGACAAGTGTGAATATTACCAGACAAATTTCAGAGGTATTCCTGACACCCTGTATTTTTTTTCATCTTCCTTGATTAATTAAGTAGTAGTCAAAATGCAATACTGCAGTATCAAAGAAATCTATCTGATGCCATTTCTTCTGGAGGACCTGCTTATACAATATGTACTTTCTGTCAATAACTTGATGATTGACACAGGGACAAATCAAAGAGCATCCACTGCAGAAAGACAACTAACATGGCTGCCCAAAACTCAAGCCATGAACAACTGGAGCATACAAGCAGCCACATTTGCATTGCAAGCACATATCAGAAATCTTGGCCCAATCCCAGAGAGGATTGTAATTGTGCTGTATTCTGGGGTAAGGCTTTTAATCAACCTGCAAAGTCCAAAGCTAGGAATTATGCTTCCTCTTGGAATTCAACTCACCCAGTTTCTTTTCAACTCATTCTTTTCCCCCCTCCAAAAAAAAAAATCTGCCACAGAGATCATGGTTGTGGTAAATATCTTTATTACATTAAATATTCATTTCAGTGTTCAAGCTGAACACTTCAATAGCAAAGGTTTTAGGAATGGCAATTAAAAAAACCCTTCAAGACTCAACACAGATCTCAAATTTGATGTTCCATAGCTGAAATAATCTGGTTTTGGACAGTTCAACAGTATTGCTGTATACACTGTTGCCTCTAAGTATATCCTTGTAGCACTGAAATAGAAAGTTAACTGTATTTTCTCGAGGCTATTTTATAAAAGACCTTCAAACAGACGATCTGGCTCAAAAGCTTTGTTTTGAAAAAGTGCCTAAATTGCCTGACTCAACAGGTACAATGTTTTCTGAATTCAAGTGCTATAAAGGGCACAGAAGTGACTTCAAAATTAGTTTCCCCATTCCTTGGGATTCAGGATATGTACTACATTTCTCAGAAGCTGTAAGACTGGCATAGTCTGAAGTAAGGTGATTCATATGTTAAGCCTGCCAGAGTGATGAGTATTCAAAATTGCAATTTTATGGATGTGTTTTCAAGACAGTCCTACTTGAATAAAAACAATTTAAATAAATACTGAGATACACATTCACCTGTTTTCTCAGTTATTTTTTCATGATTAGGGTAGCTGTAACAATTAAGGTTCATGTGGGAGATAGCCTGTGCTGTTTTAAGTAGGCAGGCTCTCAAGTTCAAAACTTTCTTTTTGCTTAGGTACCAAACTCATTAACACTTCAAGACAATGCAAAGCTCAGTTGAACAAGAGCAGAGAATGCTATCTCCTGGGCTGACCTGACACTATGTGTATGCCATGACACTGATGTATCTCTAAAATGGTGCCAAATATGAGCTACCTGGTTTTAAAAAGTTAGAAATTAAATATGGTGCATAGTAATCAAGTGTTAAATGCCAGAGCACATCCATGATACTTGAGAAATTAGTTCTTGAGAAATAATTCCCCATTTACATTCTTGTATATTATGACACGTAATACTGACTTGTCAGTTATCTGCAAGTGTAACAGAATACATATCATATCCACAGAGGAGTTGTTTTTGGACCATGCATTGTGGGGAAGTCATATGCTAAGGTGTTCAGATACTTTTGACTGAAGCACATTTACACCCCAAAACAAGTGAGGGCAACAGCCGCAGTCATCCTGTGCATACCTGCAACACAATTTCCTTTGAGAAAAAAAAATTACAGCTAAAGATTATCACCTTACCTGAATAGCAGCAAAGGCTAGTGCTGCCCAGATGACATACATCATGATCTCCTGAAGTTTCTTTACAACCAGAGCCTCACACCCCTGAAACAAGGAGAGTTCGATATACATCTGGCAACCACATTAAGGCACACCAAAACCCAATCCTCTAAAAGTATCAAATTTGTCAGAAAAATAATCCAAACACTAAAAAGCAGTCATTCATTAATATATTGCAGATGAAGGTTTTTTTCCCCCCCCTCTAGAAATGATGTTTATCTCCCATTAAAGCAAATGCACCCAAGACTTTATACTCCCACTAAGAATTGATTGCCAGATAAAGCAGATGGCTATGGAAGTTTGTCTTACCTCAGAATAAAGGTCCATCGGGTGGGTCAAACTGCCAGTACAGTTGCTGAGGGTTGCTTTGCAACAGCTAAGCGGCACACTGTTGTTTTTAGTTTGCTTGAACCAGACTGTGTTCTCCCAATCTGAATAGTTATGGATGCCACAGCAGCGCAGCTAGAAAAGACACAGGTAAAGAGCCACTCTGGCAGTTAAGAACTGGGACAAGGCAGCAGTTAACTTTAAAACATTTAAAGATACTCCTTGAAAAAGACAGGCTTTAAAACTCCAGGTTTTGGGGAATATTTGACGACCCACTTATCACACCCAGACAAGGTAAAAGTTGTTGGGTTTTTTTTGTGGTTTTTTTGTTTGTTTGTTTGTTTGTTTAGAACAGTTCTATGCTTAGAGCGTATAACACATATTTGGAAAAAAAACCTGCTTTCTGGACATAGCATTGGCATGCACAAGTGTTTGCTCTTCTCAGTGCGTGGTGCAGAATTGATGCTCATTTTATAAATTTACATGCCTATGTGGCCACACAGAAAGCCTCCAGGAGCAAACCAATTAAAACTAAATATAATTCCATTCTGCTGACAGCTTGTTCTACTGCAGTCCTTTGAGTTTTCTTTGGCACAGTGCAGCATCAAACCTAAGTACTGTCCTAAGTGTCAGTTCGGCAGCTCTTCGTCTTTTTTACCTTCCAGGTGTGGCTTTAAGCAAGGTATTAATTAGTAGTACAGCCAACCTAAATTTATTAGACAATTAACATGCAAATATAAAATTACTTTTTAAATGGATGCAATTGTAAAAGTGTTGTAAGCTCCTGAATCTTCCTTCAGTTTGATCAATTTTAAAGCCTTGAATCCAGAAGTTTGGAACACCAGCTTTCAGCTAAACATCAAATCCACTTTTCACCCACCACATTCTAGATCAATCTACAAAGACTTGAGAACATTAACATTCCATTGCAGAAAAACACAGAAGTACTAAATATCTGAAACCAAACACTGATTCATAGGTAACCAATTGCACACAATGTTTTTTCCCCATCAATGCTGTAAGTGTACATCAGTCTCAGGATATTTACTGACCCTGCTTCCTAGATTTATCAGAATGGAGAAAAGTATGCACAAGTAACAGAACAACACAGCCTCTGTGTTTTAAGAGCAGAAAGAAATATGTCTTGCAGCCTCACCTGCCTCTGTACATAGTCAATAGCACGACTGGCTGCATCAGGATTTGTCCCATTGTATCCATTGTACACTTTCCGAATGCTGTGATCAACTTCATCCTCCACCTGTGAAGCATCAGTAAAGCATCTGCATTAGAACACTAACAGAGGTAGTATAGACCTAGGTAACCTTATGTAACTGCTAATTACTCCCAATCAGGGAAACAAGGTAACTCCCTACCACCTGAAATTCACATGCTTTGGTGGTGCAGCTTCTTATACTTCTATTCTGACTTTTATAAAGATGTTGCTAGCTTCTAGCTAATGGACAAGGAAAAACCCAATGTAGCTATTTTAGGCTTTTCAATCTATCTCAGAAAGGGAACTGCTTTTATTATGGCACTGTGGCAGACATTCCGTGAAGAGCTCTCCCTAAGAACATGCATTCATCTCTCCACTTCCTCCTACTTCTTCAAAGTTCCAAATCAAAACCAGTATAACTATCTGGGCTAACTTGTTCCATTTGAAACCAAAAGGATGTAAGTCACACTACCTGCTCTTTGCCATCTGACTGAAGCACAAGTAAATTCTCTAAGATAAGGTCTTTTGGCTGACTTTTACGCTACAGTGACCAAGCTCTGTTCAGTTCCAGTCCTCCAACACTTTGAGACGTGTTGATGGCAGTACACTGTACATGGCAACAGCTACTGGAATAGCTACTGCACATGAATCAAGCTACTGAAGATGCTGTTAGGTACACATGTGTTACGAATGGATGCCACCCAAGCATCATCACTTGTCCCCCAAAAGGCATCTGGTAAAGCCTGTTTTGGAGGAAATCTTACTAGAACCTTTTAAGTAGTGTTTCACTGTAAACTTATTTAAATGTACAGAAAGTTTGGGGTAGTTAAATATTTGTGCAGTAGAAAGGTTAGGTCTGCATTTTTTTTTCTATCACATTCAACAGTAATCATGTGCAAGGAAAGTAATTTCAGGGCTAAGCATCAACCAAGAATATTCTTTAGATTTGCAAGTTACACTAGGAAGGCCCTGCCAACACCAGGTTCCCATAAATGCTTTAAGGAAGAATTTTATGCAGCAACAGTAGAAGCTTCATTGCCCCCTCCCCTCACGGATGCAGTTATCTCTGCAAGGAAATCTGTATTGGGACAAATATGAATAAAAGTCAGTTTAGCCTACACAGGCAACTTGTTTCAGACTGGTTTAAAATACGTGGTGTGATGATTAAGTTACAAGTATGAGTTTTAAATCATGTGTAACAAAACAGCTGTTCAGTTTGTCATATAAATTTTAAAATCATTTCAGTGCTTGCTTGTGTATCATTTGGTTTATGGTTTAATTAGGGCAGCATTATGCCTTGAGAGCAATGCAAATTACACACAACGCAAGCAAGTCACTAGCTCTGCTAACTGGCAGGTTTCATGAAAATGGAGAGTGAAGTATTCTCCATAGGAGAATCAAATCAGTAAGTCCTCAACCAACTGACAGCCTGTTTACTCACTACTGCATTTACAAAAAGCCTTACTTTTCCTGACAAAGACCAACGTCAGCAGAGCCTGTAGTAGGTCAATCTATTACAATGACCTAAGCATGCTTTGCATGGTTCTGAAGGAGGAGTCTGAACTGGATATGTACACACAGATTTACAGAGGCATCTTGGAAAATTAAAATGATTTTAAGGTTAGTTATTGCATCTTAGAAGGGCACGATACCACTTTGAGACAATACTGTACTTGACCTTACCTGGTACCAACAATTTTCATGAAAGACTGCCACAGCTGCAATCTTTCTTGTTTGTATAATTAACAATAAAGTAATTCTAACATTATTCAAGTGACTTAGGGAAAAAAACAACACACAAAAACACCACACCCCCAAGAAAACCAGGACTCCACAGATCCCTCCACGTCATGCCAGAAAGAGACCAAAATTATCAGAAAACTGCAATTTTTACTATCAAAACCTGTTCGTCCCTCCCAAAGATTTAGCTTTCGTATTGGCTCCCACAACTGCCTTAACATAAGATCATGCTGCCAGAGAGACTACCCTTCTCCCAAGCTCTGACTGTGAAATAAAACTACAGTATAAAGAGTAAGGAGAGGCTTCAGGGACATGCAGCTGGTATCAATCCAATTTTCAGGTGTGTCAGAGGCTAGGAAATAAAGATCTGTGCATCTGCTTTATTCTGCTCTGAATGCTGCTAACCAAGCCACTTTAAGACTGGAAAACAAAACAGTAAGATGACATCATCAAGTAACACACTACGTTTCCGCAAGTACTGGAGCAGAAGGCAACCTGGAGAATGGTGAACTTGAGTGGAACTACACTGCTCTCCTCAGCCATTTCTAAGCACTACTTCTGCAACAAGCTTCATATCCCAAATGATTTCAGTGCACTGCCAATATACCAGAAATGAAATGTAGATCATGACAAAAAATTTAAGCATTGTCAAGAGCATTTTTGTTGAAGCAACCTATATTCTAAACATTAAGTCAGATTTGTAACGCATAATACAAGGTCCTCTCCTTAGCTGCTTACTCAAGGTAGCCTTCCTTTGTTAAGCCAAGCAAAACCTCTAGATTTGGACTTAATGGTTGTGTCACCATTACTTCCAGAATAGCAGAAAGCCAGAAAGAATTACTGAACTAGTACAACCTGAGCTGTTTATATAATAAACACAACAGGCTGAAAAAAAGTAAACTTTGTTGTACTTCAGCTTGCTATTAAGGCATCAATGGAGTGCCCTACAACACAACACAGCTAAAAAAAAAAAATTAAAATACACCTTTTCTGCTATTTTTTGCACAAAATTTAGATGCAAACACGACAGCCAGTGAAACAGTTCAGAAATTTCACTTCAAGATACACCACATCATCTCTAATACCTCATGGTCTATTTCTGCCACATATTATGCTGGTAGAAACAAATGCCTGTTTCTGTTTCTTAAATTTCATTGAAGAGTGTGAGGAGTCAATTCTTCAGGCATAACCTTCACTGACCATCCATATAAAGCTAAACAGTATACATTAACACATTCAATCTATTTGGATTTATTACTATGCAGTGTTCGCTTGTATACCAACAGAAGAGGACATTTCAGTTACTGCACATCAAAACAATATGCCCTATGTTCAAATACTGTACATTCTAAATTATTCAAAGTCAAAGCATAAATAAATTAGATGACCATTTGGAAAATTGAAAGGTACCAATTGCCATGACTCCCCTCTACTGTTCAACTCAATGATATATTTCAGCTAGGTTATCTGCCTCTGAGAAAACTTTCTGCTTTCCTTTGAAACATAATGACTGTCTAAATTGTCAAGACACTGGTATCTCAAATTAACCTGCTTAGAGTTTGAGTTTATTCCCTTAAGTACCCACTAACAGTTGTACAGAATCAAATACAGTAAACACTACACCTCTATTTTAGCCACAGTTCACAACAACACATTTACTGAAATTGAGAATTTATTACCTTTGCTCTGTAGATATATCCAAGAACTACCACCACGACTTCAGTGATAAAAACCAAGAGGAGGATCATCACAAACTGCAAGATACAAGGAAGAGTGTTTCTGCTAACAGTTTCACTCATTTACTTTTTGAAAGTCTTTGTTCAGATTTTGTTAGCTGAAGCATTTTTGCTGGGTTTTTTTTGTTTTTTTTTTTTTTTCAGGTAAGGTTTTGATTTTACAGATCACTTAGAGCAGGAAAATAAACTGACCAGATGAGCCCAGAATTAACTTGATTCAAGAAACTTGTGTTCAATTTCATCAAGTACTAAGCAGCTGCCCAGGCAGGCAAGTGTTGAGCATTAGGACTGAAGCATTTTAATCAACTGTTTCTTCTTTCTGTTAGATAAATAGGAATGTCACATCAAAGAAGCTGTCCAGGCTATTACAAGGAGTAGTAGATGGACTAAGGGATTTTTTCTTCAGATTAAGCCCTGCAACAGCTGACAGAGACAGCAAGCTATGCAATTGTCTGGGTATATTTAAGAGCATTTTAAAAAGAAGCTGTTAAAGAAGTCTACACAGTATGCACCAAAAAAACCCCACAGGGTCAGTTTAAATGCTGGCTTCTTGTCTCTCCCAATTTTCAAGCTGAAATTAGGGTTAAAATGCTTGGAAACATGACAAAATACCACAAAGTGTGTCCAAATTAAGCCACATAGAAAAATACTTAAGCATCACAACAACCCTCAATTAACCTCAATGCTAGATGTTTAAAAGTCAGCAGCTCCTGGGCTCACCCTTCTTACTGTCCAATTTCAGCTTTTCTATGAGAACAGATAAAAGTGAGATTTTAAAACTGTTATGACTTAATAAGGTTTTATGTGCCTTTTTTTTTTAAAATGAGATGACCACAATTCTGGAAAAGGTACAATGGAAGAGCCTGCTGCTGTCAAAGGTGGCTAATTTAACACCATTATTCTGAACTGAAAACTGAAGTAAGATGTTCACGACGAAACGTAAAGGGGAAAACACTAAAGGCAATAAAGATTAGAGCAAATTTAAATACTTTAGAAATCTATTAAAAGGAAAGGCAGCTAAGTGCACAACAGACAAACACCACTACATAAAACCCCTCCAACTTACCGTAGCAAGTCCACAGCGACTTTCTCGAATCGTGGCACAACACCCAATAAGTCCAATAATAAAAAGAAGTGTTCCCACAGCTATGATGATGACTGCTGGAATTAGCGTGTAGACATCTTCAAAGAAGTGATCATAGTCATCGTATGTGATAAACACATAGGCTCCCACGTAGCACAGTATGCCTGCTGCTGCCTACAACAGACAATTATGTGGTTAAGTTTCTCTGAAGAACAGACCCTCCTTTCAGCAAGGCTTTCCAACAATTACTTTATCAAAAACCATAGCCTCTCTCATGAGAAAAAAAGTGTCTTTTGTTAGGTTATACTATATGCTTATTATTGGGAACATACCAAATGGAGGCTAGCCAGTAATTTTAGACATTTAATCTAGGCAGATCTAGTTTTGACTACACCATGGAAGTCTTCTGAAGGCATGCAGTCTAGAAACAAGGGTAACCATGCTATAAATGCTAAATTCTTGCTCCCTGTTCTGAAATATCTTTTTCATGCTGTGAACTACACTGCCTACACAGTTTAACACTCACCATCTGAAAATAGGATTCCAGTTCACCCAAGCAGCAAGTTACCTGCTAACCAACAGCTTTTCAGAACACATATGTAATTCCTTTATCTGCCATTACTCACCTACTACTTATTCTTCCATTTGTGCCAATTATTACCTATGATTGGATGTTAGAATAGATACACACATAGTGACATTTAACCTTCATTAGGAAAAGCTGAACTGCCAGAAACAGCCTTTCTGAACTGTTCACAGCACTGGAAAACTGTGATTCTAACCACAAAGCAGGTAAGGACAAAGATAAAGCACCATTATTGAAAAAACCAAATACCTAGACACACCACCAAACTTTTTAAAAAGAGATTTCTCAGAAGGATTGTTGCACAAAATGGTCTTTATTAAACAAACAAATCACTTGAAGTTGCTGGAAGTAAGACCCATAGGACAGATTTGCTACTATATAGATTTAATACACTAAGACAAAGTGCTTCCATCAATCTGTTATGACCTTAGCTCTCTTACAGTTACAGGGATCCAAACACATCAATACTTTCATTAACTTTAAGCTGAGCACACCTAGTGAAGGACAAGCAGCTAGTGCTTGAGAAGCCATCTCACCATGCTGAATTCAAAACAACAAGCCTTATCAATTTTGGCTTTATAAATATCGTTCTCAGATGTCTTCACGCTTGCTGCAGAATGCAACAGTGCTGCTATACATTACAATGAAGTATTTATGTTCATCTGGTTTGCAGTGATGGGCCATGTAATTTGAATTTTGGAGGACATACTTTTCCCGTGTCCCAATAAAAGACTAAGCTAAAACCACCCACTCAGAAAATAGGATGGCTAAGCTATGACCTGAGGAATTCAATTTCCCTGTAAAGGGGAAGTGTACCCATAGAATTCTTGGACACAAGAGTTTTCACTCAAGTGGAATATTACACATTTTAGCTCTGATCAGAGAAAGACTATTGCAAGTTGTCGCCAATCCTGTATTTCCACTCAGTTTCCTTGAATCTATTCCTATCCCTGCAGTTCAAGCAAGAGGGTGGATAGACACACATACAGCTAGGTCTAGTAACTACAAGATGGCCTCATGCTATTCTAGAAGCAAAGAATCCATCAGTAATGCAAACCAGGAAGAACCTCAAATGATCATTCAGTTCAATTTTCTGCTCAGAGCAGGGCCAGCAGTGAATTCAGACCCAGTCAGTCACTCTAGGCTTTGTCCAAAGCCTTGAAAACCTAGGAGCTGAGATTCCACAGCCTCCCTGGGCAACCTTATCAATGTGGCACAGAACAAGACAAGCCAGAAGACGACTGGTACCTAGCATTTCAGCACTGCTTGCTACTATGTGCTAGAGATACCGCAACATATGACTGCAGCTACTCCCTGTGGAGTAACACTGGATAAACGCTGTTAGAATAATACTTCACACATGGAATGCTTCCTGTAGCACTTTCAGAGAAGCATAATGTCAAAGACAAAAAGGTATTGAGAAAGCTCAAAAGCATCATGAGGTCTGCACGAATTTGAGCAGTCTTTCACTCCTCTGCCCCTTTCTGCAGTGAAGGTAAGCATGTACTCTGCAGATATCTTAAAAGCATCCAAGAGGTTTGTGTTCATTCAGTAAAAGGTGTTATTTAGACAACTGTAGCAAAACTTAAAATTCAGCAACAGACACTAACAGCCAGACACCTTCTCCAGACAAGAAAAATCTCAAGTGAATGAGCTATCACAGAATTGCCCCTTTGCACAAAAGATGCTGAAATGCTAATCCAGCTATCCAGGTCCTGCCACATTAAGTACAACATAGCAAAAACCAGACATACAATTTCTGTACACAAAGCAAAGATTCTAAGTAGTGTCACTGAACAATGGAATTACATTAACTGTTGCCTAGCAATGAAGTGTGTGAATGACAGGGCAGTGATGTAATCCCCCACTTCAATGAGCTAAAATGCTTATTAGAAATATAGCATATTGCAAGGTGGCAGATGAAAAAAAAAATACTACAGCTGTAATTCACATTAGGCAGAGAAAACCTACCACAGAACTGAAATCAGAATAATTTGTGAACCTCTTTGTCCTTCCCTGTTGTATGAAATTTGAAGTGGTTTCCTTCTTTTCCAAGAGTAATCTGGTTCATAAACTGCAAGAGCACATACATTTAGAGACTACATATGAAACAGAAGTTTAGCCTCTAAGAAAATCTGCCTAAAGGTGTTTTCCTTTCCTAATTCAAGAAGCATACAGATTAAGAAACTCTCAATATCATGACAGACAAGGCAAGTATAACAAGTACAGAGATTAAATACTGCCTTAGAAACTAAGAAATGCCAGTTGGTGCTTCAAAAACAAAACAACACAAAAAACAACCACAAAACAAAACCACAACAGTAAATTTTAAATTATTATTAGAAATTAAGATTTCTCTTTAGACTTCTCAGATTAAAGCTGCCTGGTCCAAAGACTTCACTAAATCCTTTCCATTCATGGCACCATGATGACTAATCAGTCATTAAACCATTCATTTTCTTTCTGAAGCATGTTTGTGGGTTTTCCACAGAAGAAGTTACAGAATTTTGGGAACAACCATGTTCATTCATCCATCAACATTACACTAGAAGCATGAATAATTTGAAGATAAAGATATTGCCTCCATGTGATGAAGCGATCACATCCCTAAAACTTCCCTTCTCTTCCTAAGAATCACTTGAACAAGCTATCTTTTGGGTTTGGTGGGGTACAGACCTCAAAAACGTCCTGAAAGCAACTGTGTCTGATGAAGCTTTTGCAAATTTTTAAAGTTATGAAGTTTAAAACTCCTTTCCTGTGTATCAGTTAAAAACCGATTAACAGGCACAATACCTGACCTATCACAGAACAATGACAACAGGAACAGTTCACAGGAAAACAAGTTCCAAATGCCTTCCCTTTTTCTTTCTCATCACAGTCACCAGATGCTTGTGTTTCCTTGAGCCTACTCTAAACTTAGAAGAGGGAAGGTCTCTAAATCAGCACTTTAACTGGGATCAGGAAAGTACTTTTGAAGCAATCTTCATTCGTCTGATTGCCACTTACTACCTTCTGGTCTGCACCACTGAATAGTACTGAGAGTGTATAAGAGGACTTGCTTTGGATGAAACTAAATCAGAGGTGCATTTACTGTGCTAATTGCTAGTAGGTGTTCAGTCAACGGTACCAGACTATCCTGAGGTTCTTCCTCCCTCCTCACAGCTCTGTAGTTTCAACATCGGGTCCTCCACACAATTAGGTTTTGATCCATCTCCAGTGCACAGTGTTATACATTAATGGAAACAAAGCAATAGATACTGCAGTTTGACCTACACAAAGTATGCAATCTACATTTAGCAGGTGCTGCGTCAATTAAACACATTCATCACCTGTTACAATCAAAAAATAAAATTAAACATGCTTTTAAAAACAAAAGCACCAAAATCAGTACCATGCATTTAATTAGCTTCTCAAAATTGGAATAACCTGGAGAAACTGAAATCTGTATCACAGGACACAGGGATCATTTAAAAGGAAATTATCTCAATGTTTATTAATTATCCTGAGGAGTAAACAGTAAATCTGCAGAAGTTTGAACTTGCTCAAGCCAAAGATCTTAGAATAACAAGCTACCATGTTTACAGGCATGCACTTCCTATCATTAAATGGAAGCCAAATACGTTAATTGTGCACAGTTCAAACAAGTCTTTGATAAACAGGGCTTGAAAGAAGAAGTCTCAACCTTAATCTGCTCAAGGCTGTGAATAGAGATGGCAGCAGCTCCTGAATCTGTGCCAGATCACATGCATGCTCTAGAGATACGACTGGTTATTTGGCATTCACAGATCCTTTTGAGAGTTGTTTGTATCTAACTTGCAGTACTAAACCTTAAGTAGCATGCTCTGATTTTTGGATGAATTAACCTTTGAAAACACCAACAAGACAAGTACAGTGAATGCAGACAGTGCTGCAAACTGTTTGAACGTCCTTTCTGTCAGAGGAAAATACTGAAGTATACAGACCTCTTAGAGCTCATAAAGAGATAGATACTATTGCTTTGGCATGGGCCTCTAATGAATTAAAAACTGAACAAGTATGATAAGAACTTGAGGGAAAACTGGAATATCTAATGATACAATGATACATGCAACAATAAACATGACTAAAGCATTACAGGAAAGTATATTAGTAGTTCAGGGTTCTTAAAGTAAACTCCCATCTTTGGGCTGGTATAATGCAGCCTATTAAGTTCATGCCTATTTCCCCACCTTAGCTTTCACTTTTCACATAAACAATGCCACTCATCATCTAAACACACATTAAAATGGTTTCAGTTTTGTTGTTGTGGGTGAGGTTTTTTCCCCTAAGTAGGCTGCAAACACACACACACCAAGAACTGTTTTTGTGTTTTCAGTAATATTTACACACCACAGCAGTTTGAAAGATAAAATTTTGACTAGCTAAGATGATGACTAGTGAGATACTTAAGCTTCTTTTTCTGCTGATTATTAATCAACTATCCATCAACATCTCCATTTACAAACGAATGCTTCCTTATGCTACTCTTCCAATGTTGCATCAAACAGATCCGATGAAAATTTGTCCAGAGGTTTTATATCTTTATAAAGCATTGTCCTTTATATTACTTTTACTGTTTACCTTGCTATTGATTTTTCTTCACTTTGGGACCATGCTAGAACCCACAAAATCAAACGTCAGCACTTCCATTTTCATACTCTTCAACTAGGCAAAACAGTCTTTGTCCCTTTAGAAACTGCTTTTTATTCAGTGTTTTAGGAAAAATTGATGAAGGTAGCAGCAAAGTATCATATGTTAGGAAAAAGCACTTATACCAGTAAGATAAGAGGAATATTTCACCTTTTTGCTGAGGCCACCTTACCTTTACATTCCTATACTGCCAACTTTACAATTGCTGATTGGTAAATTTTAGTAGTACTATAGATACCACTTTAAAATAAAGCATTGTTCATTCCATTCCTAACACACCTTTCCTGACTGGGAATGCATCACAGGTGTGTTTTACACTCAGATAGAGCATTTGCATACTCTTTAATAAAAAGAAGCCTCAATCCTGTCCCAAGACCATCTTCCACACCTATGTATTCTTTCTTTATGTTAAAGGTCAGCACATCCTTGTTCTCATTGTCTGTCTAGCTGGATGCAAACATGCATTTAAAAAACAAAACACAACCACACACTCCAAGAGAGATTTGAGTATCTACAGTCATCAGCTTCATTCTTTTTAACAGTTACTTTCCTCCACAGATACCAACACCTGAACATCTCATACCCATAAGTAGAGACACTGGTATAGTGGTTTGCCACCCATTTTTTGGCTTATTGGAACAGTATCTTTAGAAGTGAGTTTTTCCCCATACCACTACTCCATAACTGTATCTCTTGACACGTTCAGTTCTTGCCAATGCTACAGCATTCACAGCCTGACTACCATATAACAGTTTTCCTGATCTGCTAGAGTTTTTCTTTTAGCTTTCTGTGCTTCAAAATGTTGTTCCTCAGTTGCAAATTCAAAGGTCCTATAGAATATCTCTGCATTTTATTTCTTTCTATATACTTTGCAGCACTTCACTAGTCCATGTTTCCCTTTCCACTCCCCTCTGAAACAAACACACACTGTACATGACACAATTTCTTTACTTGCTTAAAATGGTGCCAACCCATCCTAGAATCCAACAGTTTCCTAATATTCTTCTACTTTGTTCTCCCCAGTAATAACTTAACTGGAATACTGTGCTGTAACTGTCTTACAAAATCCTTCGGGAGAAGAAAACCAGCAATTTCATTCAAATGTGTAATATAGTTAGAAACACTTTAAAGGCTCATAAAACAAAGCAATGTAAAACTCAAGGAAGACAGACTGCTTTGTGTGTACTTAGCCAATTTCTATTCTGTAGCACTACACATAAAACCCTCAAGGCTGAGCTAGGTTGCTTCTGCATTAGGCATTACATATTTTATATATCCCTAATTGCAAGAGGAAGTGCACCAAAAGACAAAGGTCTAGTGGTTTACTTTAAACTAGAAGAGATGTTAACAACAGAGCTATTCTTTTACAACTATTTAGCCATCAGGGTTGTAACTCGACCTGGTGCTCCAGTTTCCAGATTCTTTGCCTTGCACAGGAATAGTGATGGTTACTCCATGCAACAGTCTAGCCAGGTAAAGTGATACATAAAATTCCACAGACTAGCCAAAGATATCAAGTTTATCTCTGCAACCTGGTTTGTCTCTGTTAAGTATCAGCTCTATTTGTAAGCATATCTTGAATTCTCATGCAAAGGCTTGAAACTCATCCTGTAGAGAAACATAGGTGACACTACTACATTACTTTTAAAAAGCAAACTGAAGCCTAATTAAGAATCTAGGGCTGGTCTGCGTTTCATGGGATCACAGAACTTTAGGGGTTGGAAGGGACCTCAACAGACTGTCCAGTCCAAACCCTCTGCCAGAGCAGGATCACACTAAGTATGTCACAGAGGAATGCTACCAGGCAGGTTCCCAGCGTCTTCTGAAGAGACTCCACAACCTATCTAGGCAACCTGTTCCAGTGTTTTGTCACACTCATGTTCACGTGGAACCTCCTATGCTCCAGCTTGCACCTGCTGCCCCTTGACCTAACACTGGACATCAATGAGAAGAAACCTAAAAATCTGCTACCACCCAAAAACTCACATCCAAACACTTGTTAACAAAAAAAAAATTACTCGGAGAGGGTACAACACTTAGTGTTTCACATCCTGCTTTTTATGTATATTTAAAAGTAAGTATTTAATGTATGAGACTCCAAACCACTAAAGAATCCTGCAAATACTTTCACTTCACTGGTATAGCAACAGAAGAAAAAGACATTGAACTTTCACATCTAGAAGTGACTGTCCTTCAAGAATAAAACAGCTTCTTAGATCAAGTAATTCCTGACAGGTAGCCTCTGGGATTATCTGTAAGTTACGATGTGTTCACAAAAACACTCTCGAGAAGTTTCTTCATTGTTCCAGCTCTTAAGTCCCAATCAGAGAGAATTTCAAGCTCTCAGTTAAACAACTACTTGGTGTATCTCTCCACATGAAGAAGTGAGTTCTACTTTGTCTTTCTATTGCTAAATTTCAATGAATTTTCCCATTGCTGCATCTTTTTTATTCTTTTCTACTGGAAACCCAAAACGCTACCCACAGACTGACAGATACAGCCCCTTTTAAGGATAGCAGACAGTTCCTCTAAGACACTACATAATTTCTAACACTATGGTTACTGTACTGTGGTGAGCCTAAGCTGTAATGTGAGCACAGAACTGGTATAAAGGAGTCTTCTGTACAGAACTGAAGGTTTGAGATTTTTCTAAACAATCAGAGAATGTTTTATAATAGTTTAGTCAGATGAACTATAAAATTAATTATTTCAACAATAATTGCAAGAGCAACTAAAAAAGTTAACAGTTAACTTGCAAGTACTGAATTGGAAGTACTGCAAAATAGAGTTCATTCCTTTTCTCAAGGACTCAGACAGCTGTGAAGAAAAAAAAACCTCAAAGCAAGGACAGGGTATTATAGGTACTGTCTTAGCAGAGCAGGCTGTCAAAGCCTTATATTCCTCATGAAAAGACTCCCTTTTCTGAGGCAAGACTACAAGCATCTCTGAATATTTTATCCTTCTATCCTATATCCTGAATGTAAGCCTGGAAACATTTTCCAAGCATTTTGTCCTCATCTCATTTCTTCAAACTGCTTTCAACTGAATTATGCAAATCACTGGATGAAGCCTCAAAAGTTCACAAAATAAACCCATTTGTCAGTAGCCTTTAGATATTTGTTCTAAGAAAATTTATTTCTTCCTCTTTCAAATCACTACAGACTTATACTTTAAGAAAGGGTTCATTTGAAAAACATGGTACTTAATTACTTTATGACTACCTGTTATTTGTAATTGGTCATACTGATTACCAATGACCATTTTAACTTTTAAGACTGCAGTTTAATGTTTTTCTGTCATACATGTCATTCCAATCTTTCCCCACTGAAAAAGCATACCATGTCCTAAACCTTCAGACTGAATGGTGCTGGGATTTCCACTTCAAAATAATTTGGAGCACATATGCACTAGAACATTCATTATCTTCTAAGATGTGTTGTTTTCCATATAATAATTACTTCCTATGTAAAGTCTTAAAGAAAAGATACTTTGCATCACCTAAATGAAAATTAAGTCACTGTTTGACTGAATATGTCTTGTACAAACACAAGGTCAACCCAAGGACTATTATTCCTCTGCCATTTTCATAACGATTCCATGATGGATACAGATCATGATACTCTTGATGACTGCTACTCACAATGCTGTTTTCCCTCATTAAGGCAATACCTGTCTCTGCAGTAGGTATACTTTGCACCCCTGCAGATACAACTCAGCTACGTTGTGTCAAGGTACCACATCAAAATGTTACAAAGGTGAGTAAAGCCCACTTAGCACTTGTCCTGCTGTGAGAGGAAGAAAGTTCCACAGCCAATTTTATTTAAGTAACAAATAAAAATCCTGTAATAAAGATATAAGAATGTACAGCTAAGAATTTCACAGGATGTGAAAAATATTTCAGAAGACTGTAAAGAAACAAGGTAACTGTTTCAACTAGAAAATGTAAGTATCACAAGAGTTCTCAAAAGAAGATGAACTTAGAAACATTGGCAAACTGAGTAGAGTTTTGGTTATCGCATAAAGTCAGCAGTCAGAGTTGATGACTGAGTGGGTATGGCCATGATCTCCCAGAAAGCCTGATCTTCCCGTTTCAGAAGGCTTGAATGAAACTTTAAACAAGAGTATAGCAAAATAACAATTCCCTGAACATCTAACATTAATAGGGCAGCTAACCAAAGGAATGAACACTCACATTCTCCCACAAATACAAGATTTATGGTGGCGGTGGAAGTTGCGGTTCACTCTGTTCAGCTGCTAATGCAGAACTTTCAATAGCAAACTACACAGAAGCAACTTGCTATTACAAGTGACCATGAAGATGGTGATCACAACATGCAGGATTTATATGTGATACCCTATAGAGACACGTTGAAGCTATAAGAGCAACTAAAGATGGTTTCAAAGCTTCCTGACCAATGATAGGCAGTTACACATTGTCAAGTCTCAGTGGAAGTCTGGATGATCTAATTATCAAAACTGGAACTACTTACGAATGACAGCCAAAAACTCTGCAACAGCATAAAAGCTACACTGTCAACTAGACAGGTACCAGGTATTAACATACACAGCTTAACCAAATGAAACATGCAAGATCGAGACATTAAATTCTCCTACTGCCATTTAAAAGTGATGATGTACTACTTCAGATGAAAACATGCAATACTTTTGGGCTCAGGTTGCCAAAGAGTAAAAACACTGACTTTTGTAGTTCACTCTTGTATAAAGTCTGCCTCATTGTACATGCAGCTGATGAATTCTCAGGTGTTTTCAGCACAAGCAACCCAGCCACCTACCTGCCAAAATGCTATCAGTACAAGTTGATTTCTTAGGTTGCAGATGGTTTACAGAATACAGGATTGGTGACATTTTAATTTTGCATGAAGTACATCCTATCCAAACACAATCTGTCCTCCTTAAACTAAGTCAAGTTTGTCTCAAAAAAAAAAGTCATTAAAACGCTAGACTCAGCATTACACAAAATAATTTTGTACCCACCACTGTTTAAACTGAGTAATTGTAAACTTCAGCGTCCAATTAAATTACTAAATGCAGCAAGTAAAGAACAGTTTTCATATTTTGCATATTTGAAAGGTATCACCAAGATTTTGGAGTGGGGAAAGAACCTGCATTCAGAATTTGCTTACATTTATCAAAACAAATGCTAATTTATATCAGCAACTAAAGAAAAATCTACCTTAGGGCACCATCAAGAACACAACTAACAACCATGTGTCCAGTCAAAAACTTTAAGTATGACATATCAGGTATCAACTTCTAATGCCATTTGCAATCCAGCATGTAACAAAAAGCCACACCCAGTAAAGCAGATTCCAAACAAACCACTGTACTAAAAGGTTGATGCAAATACCTCATACTTCGAAGATAAGGAAGGGAGCCTATATTCCTCACCCAAAATTAGACTCTTAATATGGCCACTTAAAGTAAACTATGCTTCATACTTACTGCTCATCTCTCTGAACAGTTACATACACAAATGCTGATGAGACTGCATATATCTGAGTTTCCTCTGATCATTATTCATTTTTAGGTACTCACGAGAGGCATGGCTTTGTAAAAATTGAGACAAGAACATCTATCCTGTAACACTTGTTAGATTTAATATGCCTTTCAATATTAAATGATGTAGCTATAGATAGCTACATTTTTCATGTTGTAGTATACTGTCACACACTATTCCTTTTTCAAAGCTGTAATCTTAGGACAGTTGGGACAACAGATTCTTCTGTTCCTGGAGGTGGAATTACAGGGTAAGAAATGCAGTAGAGCAAAACTGTAGGAAAAAAATTCTTTAAGTCTACCAAATATTTATTTTGGTTTCATTTATTTAGCATGATGTTGTCGTGACAGGCCAGTTATTATAACGAATATAATACCAAGCTACTGCCTGTATGCTCATCCTTGAAAGGTCGTATACAGCACCCTACTCTTTCGTCGAGTTGTGCAAGCTTTTGTCTTACTGTCAACACGACTGAGAGTTGTAGGAGGTTTAAGCGGTGCATAAACACTGCGATGCGGCTTGGCCACTGCAGTAAGTGAAGTTTAAGACTTGCTTTTGGACTATTAAGTTGTATATATAACCCAACCTTGCCTTAAAAACATGCGGAATAAAGCACCGTTCCATAGCTACTGTTAAGTATTCGGGACAAGACGGTCTTAACGTACAAAGCCAAAAAACCAGACAGCTGCAACAGCTCTACAAGAACTAAACTGGCAGAGACCTCACAACCTCAACAACGCAGCTCATACTGTACTCAATTACACAACCGTCTCAAGATCTCTAATGATCGTTACACCTTTATTACCAGACTACTGAGGAAACAGAAAAAGCTTAATCTACCCCTAAACGTCGGGAAGTGGACTACGAAGGTAGGGACCGCGGCCGCCGCTCACCACACGGGGCCCCGCCAAGGGGCACAAGATGCCTGGAAAACATAAAGCGCTTAAATATCAGCTGAACCGGCGAGGCAGCGTGGGGGTGCTCCCAGCTGCTGCCAGGCATGAATGAAGACCAGACAGCGAGTCCGTTCGGATCGGATCGGCCCGGCCCGGCCCGGCCCCGCAGCGCTCTCAGGGCCGGCCCGGGCCTTCGCTCGCCGCACAAGCTGAGGGCGAAGCGGCCCCGCACCCAGAGACCCTGACCCTTCCCAGCTGTCCCGGGGCTCACCCAGAAGATGAGGTTGAGGAAGACCAGGACGGTTTTGGAGGAGGTGATGCCGCACTGCCCCATGGTGCCTGCCACTGCCGCCCCTCACCCTCCGGCCGCGCGGCTCCCCTCCGCTCTCCTCAGATCCGCTCCGCCGCCGGCCCCGCCCCACGTGACCCAGGCAAGCCGAGGCGGCGGCGCGGGGTGCCTAAGATGGCGGCCGCCGGCGTCACACAGCGGGAGGGGGCGGAGGGACCTAAGATGGCGAATCGCTCCCCCTTAAAGGGGCCGCCCGGCGCGTGCCAAGCGCGTGCAAGTGTGAGGGGCGGGTGCTGGGGCGCGAGCTCCCCGGCCTCAGGGGAGGGAGGGGCTGGGCCTGCAGGCGCCCGCGCCCGGGCCTCGCAGGTGTCACAGCGAGTGGCGTTTGTCGCTGCACCTCTGCTTTATGACAGAGGAAGAAAGCGAAACCCTGCTCAGCTGCCGCCTGAGGGGTAGTTCGATGGCGGAATTGTGCCTGCAGCAGGCTGACAAGTGGTGTCAGGGACAGGGGCAAGAACGGAAGCGAGTCCACAAAAGGGCAGAATCATAGAATTGATCAGGTCGGAAGAGACCTCCAAGATCACTCAGTCCAACCTATAACCCAGCGCTATCCAACCAACTAGACTAAATGCCCCATCCAGTCTTTTCTTGAACATCTGCAGGGATAGCGACTCCACCATCTCCCTGGGCAGCCCATTCCAATGCCAATCACTCTCTCTGTCAAGAACTTCCTCCTAACATCCAGCCTAGACCTCCCCTGGCACAACCTGAGACTGCGTCCCCTCATTCTGTTGCTGGTTGTGTGGGAGAAGAGACCAACCCCACCTGGCTACAACCCCCCTTCAGGTAGCTGTAGACAGCTCCCTCAGTCTCTCCTCACAGGGCTGTGTTCCAGGCCCCTCACCAGCCTTGCTGCCCTTCTCTGTACACCTTTCAGTACCTCAACATCTCTCTTGAATTGAGGAGCCCAGAACTGGACACAGCACTCAAGGTGTGGCCTGACCAGTACTGAGTACAGGGGCAGAATAACCTCCCTTGTCCTGCTGGCCACACTATTCCTGATCCAGGCCAGGATGCCATTGGCTCTCCTGCCCACCTGGGCACTCTGCTGGCTCATGTTCAGCTACTCTCTACCAGCACCCTCAAGTCACTTTCTGCCTGGCTGCTCTCCAGCTACTCTGTCCCTAGCCTGTAGCACTGCTTGGGGTTGTTGTGGCCAAAGTGTAGAACCCTGCATTTAACCTTGTTAAATCTCATCCCATTGGCATCTGCCCACCATCCAGCCTGTCGAGATCCCTCTGCAGGGCCCTCCTACCCTCCAACAGATCCACACCTGCTCCTAACTTGGTGTCATCTGCAAACTTACTGATGCTGGACTCAATCCCCTGTCCAGATCATCAATAAAAATATTGAACAGGACTGTGCTCAGCACTGATCCCTGAGGCACACCACTAGTGACCACTGCCAGCTGGCTGTGGCACCATTCACCACCACTCTCTGGGCCCAGCCCTCCAGACAGTTCTTGACCCACATCAGAGTGAATCTGTCCAAGCCAGGAGCTGCCAGCTTTGCCAGGAGCTTTTTGTGGCAGATGGTGTCCAAGGCTTTGCTGAAGTCCAGGCAGACTACATCTACAGCCTGCCCTGCATTCAACAGGAGGGTAATCTGGTCATAAAAGGAGATCAGGTTGCTCAGGCAGGATCTGCCCTTCCTAAACCCTTGTAGCTCCTCACAAGACAGTTCTTCCAAAAGGGCAGCAGTCTCGCTGGCTGGGTTGCCTTGCTAACCCACTGCTAGCAGAGGGTTCAAGAGAGCAGTGTTGAGCTGTGAGGAGATGCCTAGGTGTACTGATGTATTTTAAAGGGAGAATTGAACCTGTCTGCCAGTGACTGTGTTATCTGTGCACCAATCATGGCAGGTGGGGAAAGGAAATGTTTAATAAAGTGAGCAGCATGCATTGCACGATCAGGACATTTGTCTAGTGCAAAGAACGAACACTTCCAGTGAAATAAAAAACCATGGCTCCTGTTGGACAACCCAAGTGAGGAAAGTGCAAGCATTGGTATTGTTGGAACACTTTTGATGCATCCAAAAGAGGATGGAAATTATCAGCGAAGAAGAAAGGGAAAGTAACTTCAGAATCTTGTTACAAGATGTGCATGGTGTCCACAAGCTGCACTTTTACTGAAACTAAAGAGGCATTCTGGCAGCAAGATAAAGGTAACACCCATCCAGTATTTGCTGCTTTGTTTATGCATAAGGTTCTCTCTAGCATGGCCAGGATCCAGTGCTTCATTCTGAAGACCTTGCTTGCTGTCTTGCTTGCTAGTCAAACCAAACCCCTCCTCCCCTGTTTTTTCTGGCTTCATCTTATCTTCCTTCTTGATCTTTCCTTTGTTCTCTTACTCCTCTGTAATCCTCCACTGTTCCTAGAAATACCTGTCATTCCTGAGCTGCTCTCACCTCCGTGGTGAACTTGCTCAATAGCTTCTACTTGTTCCTTTGCCAGTAGATGGGCATCTCAGGTGGAAATGAAGCTACCCAGGTTATTTGGGATCTTAACATTTTACCGACTAGTCTTGTAAAAGCGGACGAGTAACAGTCAGTTTTATTCCACTGTTCTGTTTCCATGGCAGCAAAGTTAGGTTTTTTTCCTCCTACAACTTTGGGAAGTTAAATCCAGAACCAGTTCCTGGATACCATGGAGATATTAAGCCTTTTTTCAGCTTTCTTTTCAAGTCCTTATATGCTCATGGATGAAGCTTCCCAGTCTTGCAAGCATTATTAGATCCTTTTCTGTCACTGAAAACTGTATACCCAGATGTGCTCAAAGTTGGCTGCACTATTAATATGGGCTTTTGCATTGAATTCATGGCATTTATGGTGTGATATGTCTTTCAGGTTCTGCTTTTTAATGTGCTATCTATTTATGCTATATGTATATTAGAATTCTGTGACATGCAGTATTTTAAAGGTGTCTATAGATTATCAAAAATGCCATGAAGAATTGATAGAAAAAAAGGCTTTGTAAGAGGTGTTTGATGGAAAAAGGATTAATGATGATATTTAAAAACCTTTACAAATATTTTAGTACCACAGCTTCAGTGTTGAACCTAACAAACACAACCACCTGCTCTGATTTGCAATATTAACTTTGTCTACTTTCACAACACAGTACTTATTTTGTTACAGACTCAGAGGAATTTGCATTCAGGAAACACTCCCGAATTTCTTTTAAACATCTACCTTTGATAACTGAGAATGATAAAAAGGATGCACAAAAGGGCTAGGACTACACACTTGGAGAGGAGACAAGTGCTGTTATGCAAGGCCCTGCGATAGGGTTACAGTTTTATACAAGCAGGGAACAAAAGGGGCTCATGGGCACGATGACAAAGGGTGCCTGGGAGATAAGGAGGAACAGAGAGGCTGCAGTCAGTCTTTTGAATTGGCAGAGGACTTGTGTGGGCTGGACTCACATTGCTTCAGATGGCAACATCAAGCAAGGAGAAAAAGACAAATGCCAAGTGTTCCTCTAGGCATGTCTCCTGAAGAAAAGAAAATAGAACAGTGACTGGCATTCTTCCTTGCAGTACTGTCTCATTTCTGTCATGCATAGGAAGCTGCCTGATAGTGGGCACCGGTCTTTGTCAGGCTCTTGTGCAATGAAATACTCTTGGTTCTGTACAGAATGCTTGAAAAGCTGTTGGATATCACCAGTTCTTGTAACTTTAAATCCACAGATTTCCTCTGGAATAAAGTGTGGGCCTGTGATGGCATCTCATACCAAGCATGCCAGTCAAATAACATTTAGAAAAAAGATGGAACCAAGTAGTAAGATGCCATCAGAAATTGCCCCTCCTCCTCCCTTGGGAACATAGGCAGGAAATTCTAGCTCTCTGCCTATGCAGGAGGAAGGATGGCTCCCTGAAGTGATGACAGGCAATGCAGTACCCAGGAGTGTGGGAGCAAGGCATGCTGCAAGCAGGTTGTAACAAGCAGCTTGAAAACTGGCTGCAATTTCAATAACTGGCTTGACTGAATTGGACTGAACTGTCTCTGGTACAGCTTTGTTGCTTAGATCTCCATATTTCTTGATGTGAACAGGTAGCTTGACTCCTGAGATGTGCTTTTGTCTTCAACACCTTTAAGTCTCTTTGAAATTCTTCAAAGAATGTTTACTCAGCATTTCACAACATTCAGGTGCAACTACCAATATAGCAGTATCTTCAGAGTTGTATACAAAGGTATCCTGCACTTCACTGCTTTTGAGAAAGGGAGGGGATCAAAGGCTGGGGTCAGCTACAGAATGAGTGGCTCAATGCAGAACGTAAGTGTGCTAGAGAGATAATCACTGGATAGTTTGTGAACTTGGTCTCTGGAATTCAGTCTAAATCTCCATCATGTGGCGCATCCATGTGGCGCAGACCACAAGGGCTGGCTGGCTGACTGGTTAGGTGTGGTAGGTGGCCTGAGAAATTGTTTTTCAGATTGAAAGTGTAGAGGCAAGTGTGCAAGCAGATCCAGTTATGTACTTTGCCCTGCAGTTTAATTATGACAGATTCAGCACACCATTTTAAAAAAAAACCCATAAACACTGAGAGTTAAATTCTGTGGGCACAGTACACTTTGCATTGATGCAACTGACTCTAGACTGTGATAAACCACTGATCTACACAAGCCTGTAGACAATTCCACAGCAGTGATAATTTCCATTTGCAGGCCTGCATGGGAAAAGTAAAACTGCAATCTTGCTTTTGGGACAAGCATTGCAGTAAATGTAATAGAAACGAGTTAACTCAATTTAAATGAATTAGGTAGTAAAGAAGAATCTCACGGTTTTCACCAGCTCTTGATGATCATAAGCTCCTATGACATCTTCCATTCTGTTCTTCTGTTCTTTGGACTCTTTTCTACCAAACTGCAAATAGCACCTTCTCCCTTCTCACTCCCCCATCATTACATTTTCGGTGTCAGCTCTTTGCCAGCTCCAGTCTGCTTGTTTTTCGGGATCTATAGCCTGAAAAATGGCTTCAGTGTAACATTACTTCCCCTTTGGCAGCGGAGCCTGTTAACAAAGCCCTTCTGTCTCCCCACCTACAGGCACACAGTCCTGTCCATGCGCTGCCACACTCCCTTTCCAACTGGACCAGTGCAACTACGTGAAGAGAGGGTGATGCTTTTATATTCACAAAAAACTGGGCACTACTGCAGAAATGAATGGGGGATGGGAAATTCTCACGTTAAGCCTGCTGTAAAGGTAAGGTTTGTGAAATTTCAGACCACAGTTTGATGAGATTTCCCTTTCTGCAGTAGTGTCAGCTTCAGCAGCCTTCTGCTGATTTCTCCGTTCTCCCTAACCCTTCTTCCATGGCAGTAATAAAGGTACCCATACAAGTATTTGTGTAACCATGGAGACCAAGAGGAGGGAGCAGATTATGGTGAAAAATAACTCAGGGAAAAAAAAGTCGCATTTTAAACCTGGATTTTTCCCCAGTCTGTTCACTGGATGATCCCCAAGATAATGTGCCATGGCCATGCATGGGCAGAAATTGTCAGTGGGCAAGTAATGGTTGTTGATTTACTTTCAGAAGTGCTCCCTAGATTTCACCTTCCAAGAACTTGGAATGTGTTTTATGTTACCTGACAGTCACCAGTTTCTGCCTAGTCTTGACTGGCAATATAAGCTACCTCCTCAGGTTGCTTCTGTAATCAGTCATCCTGGGGGGACACCTCAGTCCGTTAAATACACAGGACCCTAAACAAGCAGTTTAGGTGTTTGACCTGATGAGCTCCCCTGAATCTATTCTTTTACTGTTCCCTGCAGCTCTCAACCAAAGGTACACATGATTTCTACAGATTTCTAATCAGTTCTTGCTGTTAACTAAAGCTACATGTATCTCAAAAGGATGAAAAACATGCTGTCTTTCAGACCATTTCCACTGGTATGAATTTAATGTGATGTAAACAGATACTGTATAAACCATCATCATCTGCTGCCTGATTTTCATTCAAAATTCATGGTAAAAGTCATAATCTGAGAGCTTTTGTGCTCATTGTACTGTGTCATGCCTGTTCCTTGCACAGACTGCCTGGATCCCCTTTTCCCTTTTACAGCATCCACTTCAAGCCAGTTGACAATTGTCTCACCCTAGCTGTTTGTGTTTTACCTACTAATAAAGTGTTTCACAAAGAAAACAAAAGATATTGATACAACTCCAGGCTGGGTGGTGAATGGCTGGAGAGCAGCCCTGAGGAAAAGGACCTGGGGGGTCTGGGTTGATGAAAGCTCATCATGAGCCTGCAGTGCGGGTGCAGCCCAGACAGCAACCGAGTCCTGGGCTGCAGCAAGAGCAGTGTGGGCAGCAGGGCAAGGGAGGGGATTCTGCCCCTTTACTCTGCTCTCCTCAGACACCACCTGGAGTCCTGTGCACAGTTCTGGAGCCCCCAGCACAGGAAAGACATTGAACTGTTGGAGTGGGTCCGGAGGAGGCCATGAAGATGATCAGAGGGCTGAAGCAGCTCTGCTATGAGGACTGGCTATGAGAGTTGGGGCTCTTCAGCCTGGAGAAGAGAAGGCTTCCAGGAGACCTTATAGTAGCCTTCCAGTATCTGAAGGGGGCATACAGGAAGGCTGGGGAGGGACTATTGACAAGGTCTTGCAATGCCAGGACAAGGGGCAATGGGTTTGAACTGGTAGACCGGAAATTTAAACTGGATGTTAGGAAAAAGTTCTTTCCAGTGAGGGTGGTGAGATGTTGGCACAGGTTGCCCAGGGAGGTTGTGGCTGCTGCCTCCCTGGAGGTGCTCAAGGCCAGGTTGGACAAGGCCATGAGTGAGCTGTACTAGTGGGAGGTGTCCCTGCCTATGGCAGGGGGTTGGAACTAGATGATCTTTGAGGTCCCTTCCAACCTTACCATTCTATGATTCTATATAAAGAGAAGACAGTGACAGTATGTCACTGCAGAGGAAAAAAAAAAAAAGGCAATTAGGTGTCCTTACAGATTGGCCTGGGTGCATAATCCAACATGCATGTGCCTGTGTCTGTGTCCCCATTACAAGATGGGTTTGACTTCATATTGGTTATGTGGTGGCACACCCTGGAGCCATGGCTTGCAGCACACAGGGACTTGAGGGGTTTCTGCAGGGTTTTGTGGGACTTCCCTGCCTCAGACACTACTAGTTGTCAGAGTTCATGATATAAAGTTCATCTGAAGAGTTTTTGAGGAAAGTATCTTTAAAATAGTTCAATCTTGTGCCTGATATTTCTCTATTTCATTTGGAAAATTGATAAATCTTAAAAACCATCCCCCAGATTCCCTAAAAAAAACTAAGCTACAGTCACAAATCAGCTAGCAGGGCTGCCTTTGCTTCTGCAAAACAGCACTACCAAACTGTTCTCTTGGTGCCATCTGTAGCTGCTATGAGCCACTTCAATATTTAATGTCTGTGTTTGTTCACACACCTTTTAACAACAACTTTTGTGGTTTATTGGTGGTGAACCCTCCTAGACAGAGAGGAAAGAAGGCATTGCAGTTAAAGCACGTACTCTTTAGATGAGGAACATTGCCTGGATTCACTTTATGGTAGCAGGACATTCATGTAACCTCTTTTTATAATTTCCTCACTGTTTTCTCGAGCTGTTGGTGTACCTCACAAGTGTATTATGAGTCTTTAGTTGATACTTGGGAAATCTGGAGCTTCTGGAAAGCAGGACTCCTGTAACTGCTGAGCTCCTTTCCACAGGTATTTTGCCTATGCCATTAGAAGCAATCAGGGTGATATCTTCATGACTACTATAGACTGATTCAGAGCGTAATCCCACCAGGTGTTCAGTGCTGTGACATAGCTCCAGAGAAGTGTTTAAACACATCCATAATTTCAGCTATGGTTCCAGGAGAGTGAAAGGTCTGGAAAAAACCACCTGGTACTTTCCAAAAGGGTGAGGATAGTTAAAGGGAAAATAATTCCTTTATCTTGTGTTTCTAAAAGCAGTGTTTATTTCAGGGATTAGTGCTGGGCCCAGTCCTATTTAATATCTTCACTGATGATCTGGACAAGGGGATTGAGTCCAGCATCAGTAAGTTTGCAGATCACACCAAGTTAGTAGCAGGTGTTGATCTGTTAGAGAGCAGAAGGGCTTGCAGAGGGACCTGGACAGGCTGCACAGATGGGTGCAGTCCAATGCCATGAGTTTTAACAAAGCCAAGTGCCAGGTTCTGCACTTTGGCCACAACAACCCCATGCAGTGCTACAGGCTGGGGACAGAGTGGCTGGAAAGCAGCCAGGCAGAGAGGGACCTGGGGATACTGGTTGACAGCAGCTGAACATGAGCCAGCAGTGTGCCCAGGAAGGCCAGTGGTTTGCTGACCTGTATCAGGAATAGTGTGGCCAGAGAAGTCCTTCAGCCCCTGTACTCAGCACTGGTTAGGCCACACCTTGAGTGCTGTGTCCAGTTCTGGGCCCCTCAATTTAAGAAAGTTGTTGAGGTGCTTGAACATGTGCAGAGAAGAGCACCGAGGCTGGGGAGGGGGCTGGAGCACAGCCCTCTGAGGAGCGGCTGAGGGACATGTGCAGCCCGGAGAAGAGGAGGCTCAGGGCAGACCTCATTGCTGTCTACAGCTACCTGAAAGGAGGTTGTAGCCAGGTGGGGTTGGTCTCTTCTCCCAGGCACCAGAACAAGAAGACACAGCCTCAAGCTGTGCCAGGGCAGGTTTAGGCTGGACGTTAGGAAGAAATTCATCATGGAAAGAGTGACTGGCATTGGAATGGGCTGCCCTGGGAGGTGGTGGAGTCACCATCCCTGAAGGTGTTTAAAAGGAGGCTGGGTGAGGCACTTAGTGCCATGGGTTAGTTAATTAGAATGGTTAGGTGATAGGTTGGGACTCGATGATCCTAGAGATCTATTTCAACCTGGTGAATTCTGTGATTCTGTATTCTGTAAGTATTTATTTTACCATCTAAATTTTAGCATTTTCCCAGCTGCCACATACTTGTTCTCCTCACCTGTTACAAGGAAAAGGAAACATATTCCTTACCAGTTGTAGTTCGCTGAGTTGCATTGCAGTCAGCACTGTATGTTTCTAGCAAGCCAACTGGGCCTCAGTAGCTAGAAACAGCAAGAAAACAAACTGGTATCAAGCAGGTGAATCCAGGTAGAAAAGTAGAAAATGTTAAGCTCTGTGTAGAACCCTCATCATTGTTTTAGCACCTCTGTGCTGGCCAATTATTTCGGGGAATAATCTATGTCATCCAATATTATGTGTAGTTCAGTGCTCATTAGATGACAACCTAATATTTCAAACAAAATACATCTGTAATGAGATCATCTGGTTTCTGCCAGGATATTAGGATACCTGCTACAGTGATCTAATAAGATTGACCTTCATTTCATAGCAAATTGCTCTCCTGAAACTATTTTTAACAGCCTTCTTGATTTATGCAAAGGGACCTATAGCAATAGCCTTCAGCTGGGAAAGAAATGATTCAAATCATTATAAATGTTATGAAAATGACTCCTTACTTTAAAGAGCTACTGTATTTTTTACCACGCTACCCACCGGTTGAGCAGAACGTTGTGAGAGCCTCCCGTGCCTTTGTTCTCTCCGCAAAGAGCAGAGTAAATGAGTCTGGTTTGTAATGAGCGAAGATAAACCCCACGCAACTGCCAGCGGCGAGCGGGTTCGAGCAGTTCGCAGGCTGTCACCTGCAGCCTCTCTCAGCCCTGGAGTGCCCTTTGCTGCCATCTGCTGGCCACTTCTCAGCAGTTCAAGGAGACGATCGAATTCCTGTTGTCTTGCCCTTCAAAGCTGTAGTGCTTGTGATTCCTAGCATGATGAGACAAATGAAGGGTGGTGAAGGAGCAAAAGAGCAATCCATATTCTGAATATTTCTGTTGACTGTCTTAAAAATATCATCTAGTTGAAACAGGATGCTTAGGGCATGGTTTCAGAGGGAGGATGAGCAGATGAATACAATTGGTATAACGATAGGTAAGAATACTGTTATACTGTATTTGTTTTACTCTGAAAAGCCACTACCTTACTAGTATTATTTCTCAGAAGATTTCTTTTATTACAGGTTACCAGTTTTATGGATTGATATACAGTTATGGAGCCCCCAACACAAGGAGGGCATGGAACTGTTGAAGTGAGTCCAGAGAGGCCATGAAGATGCTCAGAGGATTGCAGCAGTTCTGCTATGAGGACAGGCTGCAAGAGTTGGGGCTCTTCAGCTTGGAGAAGAGAAGGCTTTGAGGAGACCTTGTAGTGGCCTTCCAGTGTCTGAAGGGGGCCTACAGGAAGGCAGGTGGGGTCTATTTACAAGGTCTTGTAATGACAGGATGAGGAGTAATGAGTTTAAACTGGCAGAGGGGAGATTTAGACTAGATGTTAGGAGGAAGTTCTTTCCAGTGAGGGTGGTGAGACACTGGCACAGGTTGCCCAGGGAGGTTGTGGCTACTCCCTCCCTGGAGGTGTTCAAGGCCAGGTTGGATAAGGCCTTGAGTGACCTGTTCTAGTGGGAGTTGTCCCTGCCTATGGCACAGGGGTGTTGGAATTGGATGAGTTTTGAGGTACTTTCTAACCCAAACCATTCCATTCTATTCTATTCCATTCTATTCTATTCTATTCTATTCTATTCTTATTCTATTCTATTCTATTCTATTCTATTCTATTCTATTCTATTCTATTCTAATTCTATTCTATTCTATTCTATTCTATTCTATTCTATTCTATTCTATTCTATTCTATTCTATTCTATTCTATGCTATGCTATGTCACATAGCCACTATGAGGCGGACTGTTTTCAAGGCTTTGCATATGTATTTCCCATTGCAGGGAAAACAAGTGATATAAAAATTGTATGACTTAATATTTTCTTAGTGCAGCTTATGCACTTCTCCCATATTTTCCATACCTTGTGCAGACCTGGTTGCAAATGTGATGCTTGTAAATTCCTGTTCAAAAATCCCAATACCGAGGCTGTTCTGAGCAAACAGCTTTACCAAAATGTGATCTGAGATGGATTAAACTTTAAAGGGAAGGCTTCACAAAAATAGCAAATATTTTCTGAAAGACCATACATGTTCCCCTATTAAGATAAAGAACTTTCAAGCATGTATTTACGGCATCATCTGTTGACTTCTGCAAAGTAGGCTCCCAAAGCAGGCATTTATTTACCTTGCCACATCACAGTGAATCAGTAGATATTCCAAAGCGGACCTGCTCCTTGTGTTCTCAGTGCCACGTGAAACTTAATCACACACACAAAAATACACTTTAATTCCTATTTCCAGGTTTTGGCAGTTGCCGTTGTTGTTCGTGCAGAGGAGCAGGAGGATTTGCTAGTGCCTCTTCCTCCTGTCTTACTATATATTATACATTTATCTGGGAAGGGATCCACAGGCAAAACTCACTGTTTACAGTCCCAGTCTTGATAGTAGTCAGCAAACACATAGATCAACATCTGGCACCTAGCCTTTCCTGGCTGCCCATCTTTCTGCCTGGCTGAGACAGCAGATCAGTCTGTGCCTTTCACTTCTGCTGCCCACTGTTTCAGTCTGTCCTCTGTTTTGCAGCTGTCCCAAATAATGCCACATTGGCTTTGCTACTGAACAAACACAGATCATCACTTTGCTAAATGTTGTGGATGGTGCAGAGTGGTGGTTCTTGATGTTTGCTTCAACAGTAACAGTGAACTGGGTGATCCATTTGTAAGTATCATCCTCGGGTGCCTTAACTATTTTTGGGTATGTGGATTTTAAGCTGTCTCGTCACAGAAACAATTAGACTCCAAGAGGTCTTAGTTTTCCTGTAAGCAAAGAACAGGTAAAAAGGTTGAAAGTTTAATGTTCCTAAGCTTTACATCGTAGTACTGTTGATTTCAACACAGTTCTGCTTCATCTTAAACCCAAGGTAACTGACCGGAGTATCACTTTAACCCATAAATCTTCTGTGTCACACATCTCAGGCAATCCTCTCAGCAGCTGTGGATCTCCCAATCACTTACAGGAGTTTCCTTACCACTGAAGAAAATAGATCTCCCTTCTTTCAGTAGAATAAGCCCATGGACTTAACAAAAATGTCATGTGTCTATGTTTAGAAACAGCAAATGAGACTCCCTAGCACTAACCACACAAATGCTGCAGGAATTAATTGGTGTTACTAAGACTCGTTTCATTTTTTTTCACGGAGCAGTGTCGGTAATTTATTACAGAAGAGTGGACTGAGCTGGTTACAAAATCAGCGGGTACTGTAGGTGAGAAACAGCAGGATGGCAGCAGTTTATCTGATGACCCCTTCTGCTGAACCAGACAGGTGTATCTATTTTAGCAGTAAGAGGAGGATGAGGATCAGAGATCACACATTTGCCAGTGGTACTGCATTGTATGAAATCTCCCTCCCACACTGTCCAGAGTCCTTTACTTTCTGATGAAACAATTTGGCATGATATATATCAACTTGCATGGCTGTGAAGCCTGAAAGGAGGCTGTCAGGATGTCTTGGAAGGGCAGAGAATTTGCTGGATGTTAAAACATAGCTGGATGTTAAAATATAGCTTCATACCATGATATAATTTGATAAGGGGTGAACCCCATTGTACATACAGAAGCCAGTAGCTCAGTAAGCCATTGAGGAAATCTATATTTCATCATTTGAAGGCTTGTATTGTGATCTTCATTTTTTGTTGGTTTAATGCCTTGGGAACTTCTCTGTAGTGAAAGACATGGCACATATTAGTGTAGGCTGAGATATATTTATACATAAGCATTAGGGAGAACACGTGCTATACCACAAAAAAGCAATAATAAACCCCAGTGAAAACAGTAGCAAAAGATGGAATTTGGAAATTCCTGCCTGTAATAACAGAGTCTCTTTGAAATATACTTAACAAGGACAGTCCTGACCAGGCTGGATTTGTCTGACAAACCTTTGTTCTCTTTTCTCTTAATGACAGTTGGAGTATTAATGCTCCCAATAACCTGATTGGTATAAATGGACAGGAACCCTGCTGTTCCTTCCCTGAGGGTAACAAGCATCTCTTTTTACACCCACTTAATGCAAAGTGGCAGGTCAGTGTTGAAGACAGATGCAGTTTACTGACCCTGTAAGGAATGCAGTGCCAGCCTGGTCAGATTACATTTCTTACCCTTTCTCATTCTCAACAACCAGAACATTGGGCCAAGGCAGTATTGATGGTGGGGCATGTGAAGCTTTCTGAGCATCCTGCTCACTGCAGATCCTTTGCTTACCTCACTTTGTGTGGCATAGTTGCAGATGGTACCTCAAACCACAGGTCCCACCATGAGATAGCTTTGCCAGGGATTTTTCTGGGTTTTTATTAAGAGCTTCTAAGATCTGAGTGTTTATAATTAAGTCATTTAACTGTTCAGGGCTTCCTGGGCTCGTGGCCATGACACTGTACCATTTCACACAGTAAGCATATATGTAAGAATACGATTATGGCTGCTCCTGTTGTATCATTCATCTGCGTGGCCTAAACTGGGCTCTGAAGTCTTTTCAACCGGCATAGCTCTGTGGCCTTCTTGATTTACATTCAGACCCCCACAGAGAAAAGATGCACCTCTGTAAAACGCACATCTCTATCCAAAACAGAGCCTCCTTGAACATGCAAACTCCTGCCAAGCCAGAGCTCTGCCATATGCAGGGGTATTCTCTGAGTCTGCAGCCCAGTGAACCTGCACACTGCACTTGGGCATTTTTCCTCACTGTAATTGCAATTCATCTTTCAAGTCGACAGGGAAAAGTCATTGAGTCTCTGATGTAAAACACAGCTGCATTTACCACAAAGAAGACCTTTTCCAGAGATATAAATCGTTCCAGACCCCAGCCATGCACAGCTCCAGTGAAGCACTGTGGCTTTTTGTTTCAGAGGCTTACGGGCAGTTAGGGCCTTTATTCCTTAAGCGACCTATTTGAGTGCAGAGAGGAACCGTTCTGTGTAAGGGCAGCTATTTTGAACTTATGGTACTTTGGAGAGAGGAGGAAATGCAGTGAAGGATAGAATTAGGTCACAACTTCAGGTTGCCAGGATTTGCTTATTGCTTTTCTAAAGCAGGCTCTCACATTTAACCACACTGGAAGGAATAATCTTTTCTCTGCACTCACTGAATCAAAGTGCAAAGGAAATTCATTGAGATCATTAAAAATTTAATTTTCTACATTTCTACGTGGAAGAATGGCAATAAAGACAAACCAATCTTCTCAGCTATGTAATTAGCATTTATGATGGGGAGATAATTAACAATCAATCAAAGTCAGTTAAAGCACTTCTCAAAAGCAGTTTAGAATCTCACTAAAATGACTGAAATGCAGTGCGACACAAACACTTCTGTGATGAAGTCAGATTGAGGGCAGGAATAGCAAAGGGATTGTTGATGATTAGTAGGATAAGGAATAGGATTAGAAAGACCACTTTTAAAACTGAGGAGCTCAGTTCAGTACAGATAGTGTCCTGAGCCCACTGATTGCTCCCTGTAGGGAGCAAGCTTGAAATCTTTATTCCCTGTGCTATTTAGAATGAATAAATGCATCCAAATTAGAAACTAGTGAAGTGTTTTCACATCATATTCCTCATTAAGACGTGTGGAAAGATGAAATTATTAAAAAGCAGTCTTTAAAATGGATGTCTCTGTTAAATTTGCCTGCATTCAGAATGTGCATACAGCTTTGCTTTCAGGGGTTGTGAGCACCCACATCTCCAGTTTCCTGTTGTGATTATGAGTACATGTGGATGTGGGAGGGTGTGAGTGAACAGACAGTGCTTTGGAAATCCAGCCTACATTGTGTGAAATAAGAAATTAGCAGTGAGTTTGTGGCTAGTATTCAGATAGAATCTTTTGGTATTTCATTATATCCCCCTTCAAAACTGCTGCAGATTTTGAGCACTTATCTGACAATATCTGTGATGAGGCCCACTTCCCAGATGCAGTTAAAATAAGCTGCTCTTTGTTCCTTTTCACAGGATAAAGTAAATTCACAGCCAGACCACTATCATCTTTTTGCACTTTGGAGATGCAGGGAATATTGCAATCAGATGTTTCTAATTTGATTCATTTCCTCATTAATTTGATCTCCCATTGAATTCAATCTCAGCCTCAGGACCTAAATCATTTGTATTAAAAATAACATTATGGCCACCCTTTCATTTAATCAATGCTAACTGCTTTAGGCAGGTATTAGCAGATAATCTGATTACATAGTGAGTTAGCATTTAGTTAACTAACAGAGAAAATTTGGGGAAAACAGAAAGGAGGAAAAAATAAAAAGAGAAGGAGGGAAATGAGAAGAGATCCTTACAAAGGCACACAACATTAAAGAGAATGTTATAGATAAGTTTTATTTGGGGCCAATTTTGTATCAATAGTGACTGCTATTGATACAAGCCTCCAAGATGCAGAGCCAGTGGTGACAGCCATAGGTGACAGGCTCAGCCCAGCGGGGAGGGTATTGAAAGAACTCCAAAAAGGTCTGTGCTAAATCAAACAATTTCCTTTTAGACTTACTTAAAATTACTAATGGGATTTATAGGTTAGATGCTTAGTGGTATAAGCTGGCATAGCTCTACTGAACTCTGGCTGCATCAATTGCAGCCTTCTCCTTTGCATTGTAGGTAGACACCATTTGCCTGCCCCTACAGCCTTTTTATGGGAAAGCCACTCTGCTTATTCTCCTGTGTGCTGTTCAGGAAGAATGCACTACCTGGCAGAGTCCTGGGCCAGGGCAGGAGTCAAGGTTGGAGTATAGCTCCAGCTTTACCAGGAAAAGGATGGCACTGAGTGCTCTCGTCCATACTTAGAGTCCCTTGGCAACTATTTTACAGCCCCAAGAAATTTGGGAGTACCACCTTCAGCTTATCACAGTATCACAGTATCACCAAGGTTGGAAGAGACCTCAAAGATCAAGTCCAAGCTGTTACCACAGCCCTCAAGACCAGACCATGGCACCAAGTGCCACGTCCAAACCCGCCTTGAACACCTCCAGGGACAGTGACTCCACCACTTCCCTGGGCAGCCCATCCCAATAGCCAATGACTCTCTCAGGCAAGAACTTTCTCCTCACCTCAAGCCTAAACTTCCCCTGGCACAGCTTGAAACTGTGTCCTCTTGTTCTGGTGCTGCTTGCCTGAGAGAAGAAAGCAACCTCCTCCTGGCTACAACCACCCTTCAGGTAGTTGTAGACAGCAAGAAGGTCTCCCCTGAGCCTCCTCTTCTCCAGGCTAACCAATCCCAGCTCCCTCAGCCTCTCTCCATCGGGCTGTGCTTGAGGCCTCTCCCCAGCCTTGTTGCCCTTCTCTGGACACATTCAAGTACCTCAATGTCCTTCTTAAATTGAGGGGCCCAGAACTGGACACAGTACTCAAGGTGTGGCCTAACCAGTGCAGAGTCCAGGGGGAGAATGACCTCCCTGCTCCTGCTGGCCACACTATTCCTGATGCATACTCCAGGATGCTTCACTTGGTGCTCCATTCAGGCTCAGTAAGACACAGAGCAGCATGGACCCGCTCTGCAGTTGCTTCATACGAGCTTGTATGGAAGTCACCAGCCAGGTTCACTGGGAGTTTTATAATTGTCCTAGTCTGACTTAAGTCGCAAGGTACCCACTTCTCTGAAGACCGAGAGCTGCCACCTGCAGGGCTGCCGGGAATGGCAGTGCTTGACAGGCGATAGGAACTTAGTCTGAGGCGATTGCATTGCATCCCTCTTGTTTTCTTATAAAGATTTGTTTGGAAGGTATCTACAGCAGGTAGTTTGTCTTTTGTCCTTTCTGGGCAGATCTGTAATACTCCTGTAACGACAGCCTTTCTGGTCAGCCACTAGCTCCAGAGGAGACTTGGACTTTTTATTTTCCACCTGTCTCCCCTGTGACTGCTCCTGATGCCTGAGTGATCAGGCTGAATAAAGCCCATGGTCTGCTGCTCAGCAGATGGCATTTTTCCAGTGCATCACTATGGGAATGATATTCAGCACTGTAAGAGGGATCCCAAGCTGTTCAAGACCCTGCCTTTTGTCTAAAGTAGAAGAAAGAGCACTGACAGTTTGCTGGTTTGCAAATTACCAATAGCAAAAAGACATACACAGCGTCCTGGCTCGTTCCGATATGCCACTGCTCTCTGCTTAAGTTCCCACTGCATTCACTAATGCTTGATTCAGTGTATTTCATATTGATACAGTGATGAAAGGTATCCTACAACACGTCAGAAGGGACTGCACTCCTCGGGAGAGTAATTTGAACTCTGTGTACTAATCACACAGGGGCCTTTAAAGCTTGCAGTAGACATTGCTTGAAGTCATCAGCATAGTAATGTAGCACATCTGAGACTTGAGAAGCTCACAGTCCGAAACACACATTCCTGATGGTGTGCCAAGCCAGATGACCACTGGAGTTGTGTTTGTGTAAATGAGGCTTATTCCCCATAACCTACTGGTAAGACAGGCTGCTCAGCAATGCCCAAGATCAGGGCTGGTCCAAGCATGAGCAGCACTGCAAGAGTGGTCTCCAGCAAAAGAGATGTACAGAAACTGTACCAGGAGACAGAAGAGTAAGGCAAAGCGGCAGAGTTTCAATCTATAAATGTATTGGAGCCAAAATGGGTATCAGAGCAGCTTGATCTGCTAGTGTGGTGGCATGGCTTTGAATTCTTTCTTTTCAGAGGCTGTGTAGTCTTGTTACTTTCTTGTTTGAGTAATTATTATTAACATTGACAGAACTAATTTGTAATTCTATAGAAACAATTCTGTGATAGATTTAATTGATGGAGGCTCCCAAGCCATAATGGATAGTCATGAGTCAGTGGTGAATAAACAGGAATGCTGTAGAAGGTTTAGTTGAATGGGTCCTGGACTCTTGTGTACCTCTCCCCTAAAGGGCTTTGCTGTGTCCTTGAATGCATTTCTTTGTGATGCTGTGCATCAGTTCCTGAATCTGTGGTATAGGAATTATGCCCTCTTTGTAAAGTGCTTTAGGATTAGCACAAAACTCACATTTGTATTCTGATTTTACTTTTGGTGAGTGAAGAAAAAGGAAACCCTTTTGATCATGGGTAAATGACAAAAATTCTGTAACAAGTATAAATTCTCTAGAGCGGACCGACAACTGTGTGCAAGAACTGCTCAATGTTTCTGACTGGTGATTTGCAGGAAGAAGTGATTAATCACAATCTGAAATCCGTCCAAGATTGGCATAAATTGCAGAAAGTTGTAAAAAACTCCAGATGGATTTGAATTATTTGAAAAAGCAGACAAAAACAGCAAAAAAAAAAAATTTAGTTGGAGAACACTGGCTAATTTATAATAAAAAAATTAAACTAAATAGTCCAATGTGAACATCCAGAATTTTCCAAAATCAAGGCTTTAGGTATGGATACATCTGCCCAGGACAAACAGATAGGATGATGATGGGCTGGAGACAAAATGTGGTCTGACATTTCTACAGAATGCTGATACCCTCACTTCTAGTCCTTCAGTTCAAGCTATATCACCTCAAAACCACAGAACAAAAATTTCTCCCCACAGCAATGAACTGAGTAGGACTGTGTGTTGAAGTTTCTGTGGAAGATGAGGAAGCCCTCAAGGTGATGATACACATAGGGAGAAATGCTTCTTGCCACAGAGAAATGATTTGAGTGGGTCACTGCTGCTGCAGAAGGGTCAGGGATAGTGAAGCTCTGGGTCTGAGGAAGCACTAGACAGTATTAAAGCATTTACAACTCAATGCTGGTAAAAAAAATTGTCATGTGGTATCCCACACCATCATCTGACATCCTGTTGCTCCTTCTTGTTTGAAGCCAAGGCACACCCTCATGTCCTGTGATTGCAGCTTTGGCAGTAACTCCAATACAAATACATAAACTGGAGTATTAATACAGCAGAGCATAAACCTTTTGTCGAGTAATTAAATGTCAAAAGTTTGGAAGGAGACTTTCTCACCCGGAGAAGAGAAGTTGTGTGACTGTTCCTTTTCTTTTGATAGTTGAGGTAGTGGCTGTACTGGCCCATTGCCAACAGTAACTTAATTTGAATTTAGTGCCCATGTAGGAACCAGGATAATTTTATTATCTTGATTTAATTCTCCGTTTTCTTTAGAAGAACATTTATGTCTTTTTGCACTTTGGAGAGGTGTGAAGTTAATAGCTTGCTTCTTACAGATAAACTGCAGGGATTTAATGTTTTCTGAGGTTAATCTTCTGCTGTTCACTGCAGTCAGTCTGGACCATTAACATTCCAATGAAATCAGGCAAAACCTAGCATCTGACATCAGATCTGTAACTACCCCCTGCCCTGCTGCACACAGGTGCTGTCCCTGGGGCTGCTCTGTCTCATGGCAGCATGGGCTCTCTCCAACCCTAGTGTGCCAGGCCAGCTGCTTTGAGTGATACCAGTGACACAGCATATCACACCACCTGTAAAACACCACACAACAGCTTTGGATGTGTTTGTTGAACAGGAGCTACAGGCTAGTACCAAAAAGAACAGAGAGTGGTAAATACCTTTGCAATAACCCTCCCCATTCCTATTCCTTCCCTTTTGGAGCATAAGCTGTAGTAGAGAATTTTATAGTTTTACCTTAAATGACTGCCAGTTACTGCTAGTGTCCACTTCTGTGCATGTTCTGACTCTGCCAGCTGCAATGTGACACAAAGAACACCTTAATGCCAACACAGCAAGGTGGTGCAAGCAGGAGGTACTCGCAGGAAGTGCATGTTCAGAAGCTGTAATTTTGAGTTCTCTAATCTGATACATGCAAATCTGCTTCAGAGCCTCCAAGCTGCTACCCCAATGGTTTTCCCAGTATTTGGCAGGCACGGACTCCTGTGCTCTTTTCAAATGTTGAACTGACAGCAGGAAGCCTGCCCTCAGCTTCCCAGCGCAGCCTGGTGTTGCCTTCTGAGATTGCATGTGTAGTACCAAGTGCAGCGCAGTACCTCTGAAGGCTCAACGTGGTGTTTTAATGTACGTCTTTCTCCATGGGGCTATGAGTCTTGGCTCCAAACTGAAACTACAGCCTTTCTCTGCAAAGTGGATTGTGGCTAATGCTTCCCTCTAAGACTCCCTCATGAGCTAGCAGCTGCTGTCCAACTCTGGCTAAACCACTACTGACTCGAGAGGATGGTTTGATTCATTCATGGCAGCACAGAAGCTCACCAACTTGGGCAAAAGCAGCAGCCTTCAGAGCTCAAGTGATGCATGGATGTTTTCTTGAAAAGAAAAGTTTATCATGTAGAGGAACATAGATCCTTAGGGCCTGTCTACCATAAGGTGAATTTCTGAGCTGGTGAAAAACCTGATACAGACATTTGTGCATCAGCTGAAACTGGGCATCTGTTGGCTTCTCTTCCATTCATGTCTGGCACCAGCTGAAATTAGAATGCCAGGCTGCAACTGCTTAAGGACACCCACAAGAGAGTTTGCACTGACATAACTAAATTAATTTCAAACAGATTTTAGTTAAACTAGTATAATTATCGTGTCTTGACAGGGTTTCAGTCTATTTTTGCATATCTTTTCCCTTCAGAATGGTGATTGCTGCTGACAAACAACATAATGGCTCTGTTTAGCTAAGTCCATGGCACTTGGCTGAAATGGATGGGACTACTTTGGCAGAGCCAAAGTATCTGTCAGGCTGTTAAATGCACTGTGTATTCACTGACACCTCTGGAGTTGGTTTCGTATTTCTAAAAAGGATGAAGGCAACAGCTTAAACTGGTTTTGAAAGGGTTTTGTCTAATAAATGTGAAAGGGCTGTAGTTGTTACACACTGCACTAATTCACACTGAAGTTGATCATATACCTGTGCAAAGCCACTGTAACTGTGGGAAGAAGTGCCCTCAGGGTACTTTTTGGGAGTGGGTTTGTTTTCTTTTTGTTTTAAAGGAGTGGTTGATTGCCACGCAGAAGCACAGCACTGCTCCAATGGGTAAGGTGTCATCTGTTCTATGCTAATAAATTAGCATCTGCAGCCACCGTTGCTGCCTATCAAATCTGGGTACAAAATTGAGCTGTTTGATCTCACCGCCACTGAAGTGTGTCTCTATGATCACAGGAGATGCATCTTATCCCATCTGTTTTCCACAGACCCTCCATCAGGCTGTATGCTTCAAGGTAACATGTCAGACACGAAATGAATTCCACTGCAGACGACTGCCTTAGAGGCATCCTGCTTTGTCATAGCCTATAAAAATCTGACTCAAGCCATTTTGCTCCTTCACAGCACTAGAGAAATTGCTAGCTGTGGCTCAGCTACTTCAGTGCTAATGCTTGCCCCAGTGTGGACATGCAGCTGTCTCTGTTTTCATTAATGTGTCAACTCACTTCTCTCCAAGAAGGCCTTACAAGACGCTGGTTCAATCAACAGCAGCTGCTGGTGCCTGGTTTATTTTGGGGCTGTCACTGCCACTTGTCCAGATGGAGTCAAAACAGTGCCAGCTATGGTGAGACTCCTGGGGAAATCACCAAAGGTGGGAGGTGGCACAGTGTTCCAAGCACTGGCACTTCTTGCAGCTGGGATGCCTGGCCACTGTGGTGGCATGGCTGAAGGTGCAAAGCCTCAGTCCCATCTACCTGCTCGCCTGCACACTACCTGCTGCTGCAAACCACTCAGCTGTTCTTGCAGCAAAACCTTTGGCTGCTCCTGCCACGTGCATTTTCCTCAGGAATACATACTTGTCCAAGTGCCTAGGAAGAGAGAAAAGGGAGACAACTGCAAGTTTGATTCCGAGTGTAATAAAACTAGTTTATTTACACAGTAACATGAATGCCACGGAATACACAGCAAAGTACCACAGCAAACCAGAGTGTAACTGCCCTGATCACAAAGGAAGGCTTGAAGTTTATATACTTATTTATATAAAAACATGTAAATATCAGTATGAAGCACCAGATAAAGCAATGCAACCAGGAATTCCAAATACAAATTACCCACAAGAATGGAGCTGAAAACCCAAACCAACAAAAAGTAAGTATCCCATATTCAAGGGATTTAAAAACCCATCTATAAAAGTCCATCCATTTTGGAATCCCTAATTTAAAAATAAATTTCCCCCTTTTATTAAAAACAAGAACATAGTCTTAAATGCTCAGCATAATTAAGTTTTAAAAGAAAAAAACCCAAGTATTTCAACTGCAAAACCTTCTAATACCAACAAGCCAAAGGACAACGAAACAGAAGTTTCGAGTCATTTTTGAAGAGGTGTTATGAAATGGCTATATTAAAATTTACACACTCTTAAATATATATTATATATACAATATATAATATATATATTTTCAAGCAAAAAGGGGCAAAGAATACTTCTGGCATACAAAAATTCACATACATACATATATATATTGAAACATGCCCACGCTCACTTGTGTGTGTATATATATGTATGTATGTGTATATATATATATATATATATATATATATATTTCCTCCATATAAAAAAAAAAGGTCCAACCTCTTCTAAATCCCTGAACACTTACCCTTGGATTTATGGAAAAGAATGATTTTTGTAGTCTGAAGTACAAACCAAATTCTGTAGACTGGTAAAATGCTTATGTACAGCTCAGTTGAGCAGTTTTAATTTCTCACTGGCAACTCTGCTGTACCCTGAAGCATTCTGTGGTTTCCAGCTATATGCTGAGTGGAGCACCAAGTGCAAGGAGACTTACAGGAAATCATTTAAATGCCATTCTACACCTGTTCAAAATCACCATCCTTCTAACACTGCATACAGCTGAAGAGTAAAATACACACAAATCTCTACTAGAAATTCTCTGCAACACAGCAGTGGGAAAGAATTGTTCCTCCTTTTGGAGTTGCGGGTGCCCTAAAGAAATCTCTGCCCAGTATTTCTTTTGAAAGGTAGTTTTTGTGTATTCCTCCCTTGAAGAATTTGGAATTCAGATAATTGCTTACTGAATATTTCCACAGGCCTGTTTCTATAGAGGGATTTAAAAGTTTACTCTGCATTTGCACTTCTTTGTTGTTGTCTTACTGCATAACCAAACCATCATCATATCTGTTTCTGTATGGACTGAGGGGCTCTGATTGTGCTCTAGGCTTTACAGCTGCAAAAGTCAGAGTAAACTCGATGGCCTAGGCATGCAAGGAATACTGGACATGTATGGGCTTCACAGAGAAAAGTCTGATTCATGACTGGGGAAAGGAAAGTGCATTATAAGGTCTGATTCAGGTCCCATTGTATCCCCCACAAAAGTTACAAATGATTTAAATAAAACCAGAACTATTTAATTCACATTTAATTGCTATTACAAACAAACTTTAGGTGGGGCATCTCAGCACAAGAGCTGAGATTTTATTTCAGCAGCAAATACTAGTTTTACATGCTAAACTTGAAGACTGCTGAATTAAGTTCTCCAAGTAGCTGAACCTAACATACTTGACTTATTTAAATAATACATTTTTCTCTCCAATATGTGGGAATTTTTGTGTTAAAATGTGAAGATGATCCAGAGGTGTGTGCTGCCAGGATGTGTGGAGTATAAAGGACTCAAGGTAGAACACTACTGTAGAGGCTACTTCTTGTCTGGGAGCCAGCAACATGATATTCTATCTTGAGTTACTGGTGTCATCATGTCTGAATGATGAAATGAGACCAGGCTTCTACATTTGGACATTCCAGAGGCTTGAACAAAATTCTGAATTTCCTCATTCCTGAAAATTTGTGGGCAAGTTTTTACTAGTAGATTCTCTCTACATTCACCCGGTTATGCATATTGACTGCATCAGATCTGAAGTCTGAAAGACAATTAGGGATTAAGTAGCTCCCATTTAAGAAATACAAACCCAAACCATTTTCCATGACATTTCAGGAGCAGGTGCTGCTTAGAACTCCTGTTTCAAGAGAGCTTTGTGTGGCACACCACAGAGCATAGTGTGCAACACATCCTACCTACAGCAGGAGGAGCACATCTTACCTTCACTGTTTGTTCCAGACTAAGCAGATTCCTCATCTCCTAGAAGCTGTCTGCAGTAGATTGTCAAAGCATTAAGCTTCTTTTGATGCTGTGGTCAGTCTAGACCACTTGACTTGTTATCCACTCTTACTCTTCTTGTGCAGATCTCAGATTGGGAAGCTCGCAATTCTGCTACTTCATGTTTATGATCTACTGAAAGCAACTTAAAAGAACCAAATAGATAACTCAGTATCATATGAAACACAGCATTTCATTCTGTCAAGTCTTCTGCATCTTAATGTGGGCAGTATTGTTTCTAGGGCCATTATGAAAAGGATAAGATTTCCATCAACTGACCAGCTACATTTTAGTTTTCTGACAAGGCACTGAACATTGTGAATCCAATCACTGTGCTCTCTCCATAACATTAGAGAGGTTTTAATGGCTCTAATAGGATCAGAAACCACTCATCGTAATTCCTCAAACAAGCATTTGCTTTTTTTCCAGACATTAGTTTCTACTGGAAAAATCTTTAGAGTTCATGTTAAAAATATTTGAATGACAGTTTTTATTAATAGAAAAATATATATTTACAGTCAATACTGTTATCTTAGATTTGTAGCTCTTCCTATTTCTTGAGCTCAACTGAAAGTGCGACATTGCTAAAAAAAAAAAAAAAAAATTCAAGATCTGTGCACATATTCAAATAAATTGTAATGTGCACAGCCAGGGGGGTTGTTCCTGTCATACACAGGATCCCAGTTACAAGCAGAGCGGGTTTTTTTCCTTTTGCTTAGCAATTATGCTGTAGCATTCTTAGGATTAGTTTACAATCAGTTTAATGCATACATTCCTGTATACTTCTGTGGCACAATCTGTTGCCAGGATGGAGAACCACCGCAAACACAGTTACAATCATCAGTTATGGGCAGAGCTGCAAAGTCAGCCTCAAGCTTCCCAAGGAAGAGCTCAGGCCAGATTGTGTTCAACTTCTTTGACCATTCTTTCTTTTTAAAGAAAAACAACCAACACACAACATTACAAACTGCTAAGGTTTACCCAGTGCTGCACAAGAAAGAGATTGGTAGTGAACATCTATCCATGCTTGATTATACTGCAGAGCTAAAATGAGAATTGGTTCTTCACAACAGATGCAAACTGAAGTTAGACTGCTAGAGATACAAAGGCTTCGGACCAGCTGCATTAAATACACACAGTTGTAAAACACTCAAAATTCAGCGTTGCATGTGCACGTTGACGTGGAAGTGACACCCAGAGCCTGCGCCGTTAGACGCGGGCACACCCATCGGCTTCGAGCCCTGCAGTGGCAAATGGTCTGAGAACTGCCTGCAAGGCCTCCATCAGTTAGGTGAGAACTGCCGTGCACATGCACTACGGAACACAAAACCAAACCACAGAAGAGAGCGAGAAGCGCTACTTGTAGCTCAAGGCGCTGTGACTAATAGCCAGCAGATAGCATGTGGGTGACTTGCCATGCTCAGCGTATTCAAGGTATGAGAGCATTGCCCTCCTGTGTCCAGATAAAGCAGGGCTGCAGCCAACGCTTTTGTGATTCTTGGTAAAGGTTCTTCTAGGAGCTGCTCAGCAGCAGTGTCGAAACTTTCTTTCCTGACATAGTGGGAGTACCTCAACTACATACATTGCACTTGGGCTTTCAATGCATCATCCTCTTTTACTGCATCAATGCCACCATTCTAACCATTTTGCCAAAAAGAGAAAGAAAAAAAATAGGCATCACATTAAAGTATACTATCCTTACCCTTGCCTGATCCTTCACTGATACAGGTGAACCAAACAAAAAGAATAATCAGAAGTTTAAAAAAAAAAAATCTTTAGAAAGGTCACAAAGACAGTCTATACTACTGCACAATCAATGTAGGCTTCCACACACTACGCAGCTCAGCTCTGATAGATGCCAGAGAAGAATAATACAGACATTTTTAACCCCTCCACATCTACGGTGTGGATTCAGAGCTAGTTTTGCTGACTTTAAGCCTGCAGGACTGTTTGTTCAGCTTCCATGTAACTGGTCCAAGCATGCATATGCTGTATAAAGTGGCTATTTGTTTCAAGGCTGAAGTGAATTGATTCCTCACAGTTTTAACAATTAAAATGAAACATCAATCCATAAAAAGAAAACATGGATATCTGTGCATTTATGTGCCGGGAAAGTAAAGGAAGGGTCTGCAGAGCTATCATCAGGTAAAGGCTGGTGTGTAAAGTGAACACTGTAACATACAGCTTTTAAAAATACATACAAGAATTGCACATAGATCCATAGGAGAGAAGCACAGGCTCATAGCTAGGGCTGTCTGCTTTCCATCACCCAGGTCAGAATATCCGGTATCACTTTTTCCCCTGCATCCAGATCAGTTCTTCAGAGTGACCCAGGACACCATGCAGAGCCTAGCAATACTGAGCAACAATAGCGTCTGCACACCTGCAGAAGTTCCACTGGAAGTGGCCGACAGGGCAGGGAAGGAAGTCAGCAGCAGCCTCCAAGAGTGAAGAAGCTTCTTCAGGTTCAGTTTGGAAAAATTCTGTCACTTTAATCCTCACTAATGCCTGCTCTAGTCCAAGACTGCCTGCAATGCTGTTTGAGCACCATTCCACTTTCAGGGTGTTGTCTGCAGCAACGCGAGAAAACACTAGTTACACAGACGGGAGAGCCGCAGCCACGCGCTGCTGTGGGAGAAATGGATCATGATATCGTTAGTTGTGGCTGCCAAACTGAACAGCTCTCTCAATAATTAAACAACAGTGTTTCTGCCCCCTTGTTTTTACCCTTCAGAGAACCATGTCTTCAGTAAAAGTGTTTCCATGTGGCCTGTTAAGCTACACACAGACAAGCTCTAAACACTTCTATCTCCTGCCAACACAGCAGCAGAGCCAATTTCAGTCCTGCTTTGCAATATGGCACATGTGACAAGAGCAGACCGAAATAAAACAGAGGTGGCTGTTATTTTCATCCCTGATTTATAGCAGTGATTGTCAGAGAAGGTTATGTGTGTCCTATCCATTTCAAGTCATTTAGTGCCCTTTGTGATGGAAGGGGAATTTCAATTGCCCACCACATCTTGTAATATTCTTGTATAAATGTGGTTATAGCTACAGTACATCAGGAGTTCAGGCTGCGAAACGGGACAGACAAAGGGTGTGGATACTGCTTTTTAATACAGAGGTCTTAAGTTAGGGGTAATGGTCTAATTAAGGCAGCATTGTTGAAATCCCAGATCCATGGCTAGAAAGGATACAGGCAGACAGTGAGTCTGAGGCAGTGGAGGAAGGAAAAGCACTCAATACAGTTGCTTATTGCCCACCAGTCTTGCCACAGTCAGCAGAGTAACCACATCTGTGGAAGAAAAAAAAATCCCAAGGCATAAAGTGTAAGAGAAATATCAGACTGTTTGGTTGAGACCAAAGGAAAGATAAGTCCAGCCTGCTTCTGGACGATTAAGCTGAGAGAAGATGTTGTGTGGTAAGTGGAAAGGAAGCATCTGAGTGTTCTGTGGCATGGTGGATCATTCATCTCACATTTGCAAACTAACCCATCTCTGCTTATGGTCACTGCTATTCACTATCTAATGCTACATAAGGAAATGACAGAAACTACCCAGAAGAGGAGGGCAATTTGTTTACTGCAGTGGTAGAAATAGTGGTATTGAAGTTTGCTCTCCTTTTCAGCCAGCTATTAATCAAGTTACATATTGTCTGATCCAAATGCAGCCATGTATATATAATCAATCCCTAACAGGCCTGGCAAAAAAAGTGAAGTTTCTGCTATATTGAGTACAAGAAGCAGTTTCTCCAGTCAGAACATATTTGCTCAGAGTTGCTGGCTTTGACATCTAGGTTATTTTTTAACACTTGTACAAAGTGTGAGCCCCAGGGGAGGCTGGAGTGAGGACTGGGGTGGATGTGGGGCGTGCTTCATTAAAAGCAACGGGCTCTACCAACTAGTGCTGCTGCATGATTCTCACAATGCGATGAAGTGAGTCTATAGTGGCAAAAGCAAGGTATTGACAACAAAGCCAGTCTTCCAGAATAACTCCACAGTCCCTGTCCAAGGACTTCTCTGCAAACTTGATCATCAGCAGCGTCCTTTTGATATCCAGCCAGTTTTGAAGTACAGCATCTTTCCGTGAGGGGTTGGAAGATGCACTTAGAGCATGGAACAAGTCCTCACGTGGACCCCAAAGCAAACACTGCAGGATTCCCTTGGCTTCTGATATCAGGATCCTCTCTGAAGGGTTGGGATTCAGCAGGCAGCTGGCAAGTTGTTGAAGTCCTTGAGAGTAGAGGGAACGACAAGGAATCTTGGGGAGATCAGCACGAGTATACTCCTTCTCCTTCAACTCTGGATTCTCATCAAAGGGATTGGGTAAGTGCAGCATTTCATAGATGAGGATGCCAGTCTGGAACTCATCACACTTTTTGTACTGTGTTGCAGTGATGATTTCTGGAGCCAGGCGAGACTGATCCCGAAGGACCTCGGGATCCACCATATGACTCTTTTGCTTGGCCTGGGAGAAATTGCTCACTATTAATCTGGCTGGGCAAGCAGTGTTGGGACCGGGTTCCACGGATTCAGAGCTCAGAGGACTGCCTCTTGGTCTGGAATGAACCAGCAGCAGGTTCTCCAAGCGCAGGTCGCAGTGTGTGATGTGATAGGGTTTCAGGTGCTCGAGGCCCAAGCAGAGCTGTAAAAGGAGCAGACAGACCTGCCTTTCGTACAAATCCGGGCTCTTGGCATGGCGAGGCGCGGACTCGCGCACAAAATCAGCCACTGTTAAGTAGGGGACTTCCCGCGTGATGACCACAACGCGGCTGCGTGGCTTGCTGATGGTGCCTTGGTTGCTTGAGCTATCTTTCTGTGTAGCCTCTGTACTAGAAGTGTCTCTGTTCTTCTGCTCAGGTTCTTTCTCCTCTTCTTCCCGCTCTTCTTCTTCTCCCTCTGGCGCATCAGCATCCTCCCATGGCAGGAGACGAACTGGTACCTCAGCAAGGAAATGGCCACAGTCCTGCTGGATGTTGAAGTTGATAGCCAGACTCTGCCGGATAGAGAGGCTGTGATAATACTGCTGGGATTCCTTGGCTTTGCTCTTACAAATCTGGGCAAAGAAAAGGAACAGAACAGACATAATGTAAATTCTAAATGGAACTTAAGTTTCTAAATGCTATTTACCTTTTTTTTTTTTTTTTTTTAAAGGTACTTTGCTGCAGGGCATCCACAGACTAGCCCTAAACACAAACCACTGAAACATTTCCTCCTGAACTGATCTTGGCAGACCTATTTGAGGCCTGTGAGCAGATTCCATTGGGTAATAAGCAATTGCAGACCACTATGTGCAGGCAGATCTCCCTGTGCACGTATTATTCAATGCAAAAATAAAGCTCAGGCAGATTGTGCTTATAGTCAGAACGGCAGCTAGCATATGTAAATATACAGTGAAGCTTACTTTACAGTTACTTGTTTAGCTGCATCATTTTATTTTGTGTTCTCCTCTCAGCTTTGTGTGAATGTTGAACAAGATGCAAACCATCAATAGCGACAGGAGATAGAAAGAAACATGCACAGAATATTTGAGGACATGGTCAAATGATTTACACATGGCTGAGTTTGCATAGTGTATAACTCTTGTCAGCTAAGTGACTGGATGCATGCTTCTCGCCCACTGTAATTGGAAAGGGAAATCTGTGTCTGAGCTGCTGCTGTGTCAAGTTAACACATCATGTCTGCAGTGAGGGGTCTATGTGTGTGTGTGGTAGGGGCTTTTGGCAGGATAAATGCTGTGGCTCAAGTGAGCAACAGAAACTCTTTAGACCATAGTTCCTTAAATGCTTTCACTCGTTTGTCGAGATCCTAAGGATACATTTCTATTGTGCCATGTATTTAATTTCTCTCCAGAGATCTCTTTTTGATTGCCACCATAATAATTAACCTTACTAACCGTCTGCACTGCCATTGCAACTGACAGCTCTAAACACCTCACAACGGTCACTAGACAACCTCTATTCTCTATTAGGGTCATCTGCTGATTATAATTAGAGTCCTGTAAAGACTCAGGCATGTTGATCTTTGCACATTAACCTTGTTCTACTGACTTCAGTGAGATTGTTCAAAGCACGTAAGGTTAAGTGTGTTTTAATCTGAACAAGGATAGATCCTAAGTACTCAGATGATGTAATGCATCAATAGGTCTTAACTGCAAAGTTCAGAGGAAGAGCAAATAGGAAGACATCTCTCTTCAGACGAAGTTACAGATCCCTTAGCCAAAGAAAGCCAGATAACTAAAGTAAAAGTCAGTACTAGTTCTACACAGCCACAACAGCCATGGAGCCCAGATCTCATATTAGCCCTAAATATGAAGTGATTTTTCTCCCCATTTCTCATTTTTCTCCTTCTCAGCAAATTAAAGTAGGATAAGATATAAACTGTTTTCCCACTAAAAATAAGATTTAAAAAAAATGTTTTTCATCTTTCATGGGTTTAGGAAACATATAGTTTAATGAGAGATTTAGTCTTTTATGCTCATGGATCAGAAAAGTGCAGTCAGTCATGTGAAAGCAGGCACAAGTAGTGTCAGTATTTTGATTACCCTCTCCTTTTGGATACTGTGTATATTTCCATGCTTTACAGGCATTTGAATTTCCCTATATATTAGGCACACTATAGCTTAAACTTCCTGCTTATAACTGCCATGCACAAACAAAATGAATTTGAGAAAAGCATTTTTAGAAAACATGGCCAATCACAGGATTGTCACAGCAGAGAAGCACTGTCCTGGGCCTCTGTGGATGGGGTAATGCTTTCTTCTAACGCAGAAATGACTGGCCATGCACATCTGCACCAAAAGGCATCCAGCTCCTAGGGCAGAGTGCGCTACTTTTGTACCCATTCCCTTTTCCTCTGAGCCAGCAGATCTGGCCCTCAAAGCCAATCTAATCCATACACTGCCAGCTGGATCATTTCTAAGCAATGCCTTTCCAACCTACTAAAACCACCCAAAACCAGAGTTATGCTTTTCTGCCTTCTCCTTTCTCTTTTTTTTTTCCTGTTATTCAATCCTATTTTACTCCAAATTAAACTGACAGCCCTTCTTTTAGCTGATATTAAAACTTATGCATGCCTACCCTTTGAAGTTTCACCTTAACTTTTGGGAAAATGTAACTTTCACCCTCTTCATTGTTTTCTTTTCAAAACCAACCAGCCCTCATTCCTCCTATCTTCAGTCATAACGCTCTGATTCTTGCTGCTCTTTTCTGGGTTCTCCCCACTCATTACACCTGTCTAAGAGTTCATCCTGTAAAGAACACAGTATCCCAGTTAAGACCTTTCCAGCGTGAAGTGGAATGGAGCTTTATATATAATAATCCTTCTAACAGTTCCTAGGGTGAACAAGTCACATTATTAACTCCATTGTTACTGTGGATCACAACAGCCTTCAAATCAGCATCCACTATGAAGTCTGAATCCATGGCAGAGCCGAACTTTCCCCTATGTGACTTCTTAAATACAAGTTTTTGTTTCACATCAACAAAACAGAAATTAAAGACCAAATGGTTTTATGATTAAAATCAATACTAAAATGAACTGCTTTCATGAAAACAGGTTTTCCCCCTCCTTTACACTGCTGTTAAAGAAGATAACCAACAAAGAACCCAAAAATCTCTCATCTCACAAATGGCCAATAATTGTGGCTTCAGACACTTCTCTTGCTGAAGGGTATGGGTATATGAGCATGCACACAATATCTGCAAAGACAAGAGAGCTGAGATCTGATTAGGGATACATTTTCTGCTTCATGCTTTTTGTTTACAAACAACATCAAGTGAGAAGTGGAAGAAGCAGCTGGTTATTTAAGGCTGATTAAATTGTTGACTATACAAACATTACAATTTGCACACTAGATACTTTGTAATTGGAAATGAAAACTAGGTTGGCTGGGAGCAGCACCCAAAACCAGGTATGATGATGAATTGGACATTTGTCTGAATTCATAAAACAGTTTCTAAAAGACAGACTTGCAGTAATCTGATGGTCCCCTCTAAATGTCTGTCTGCTCTTCAGAATTTTGCTGTGAAATACAGCTGCATGAGTCCAGATGAGTCCTGGGGTTTTAGATTGCAGAGTTCACATGCTGATTTACCAAGACCATATTAAAGTGGGGAAAATATACTGAAAGCAGTGAAGGCAAACTAAATGTTTTTACTGGTCTGGTCAGAGACAGTTTATCGACTGTAAATTTTATTTACTGACAAACTTACTGTTTTCTGACTTGGAGCTTCTACTCAGAACTCTGTTTTTATTACCAGTTTGCAATAAAGCAGTGAAGGCTCTTGTTCAATACTAGCAGTGCTCACCCTAGCATTTTGTGTTAGAATAACTCCAGCACGACCATCATCTGAGTGACCAAGATCTAAATTTTCAAAAAATGGTTTTAGTAAGTTATGCAAAGTCTATATTTACATTTGAAAAGATATAGGAAACAAATTGTGAAATATGATGGCCTCTTTAGCAGGTGTTTTAGATTGCTTGTGATGAATTGCTAAAGGAATGGATGTGGAGTTTCTTTCCTGTTTGGGGCAGTTAATGTGATTGTAAAACTGTGAGTAAATACATGTCCTAGTTTTCTTAACCTGATATTTAAAGCTTTTGTCTATTCCTGTCATCTATTTAAAAAAAAAACAAAACAAACACAAAACCCCTAAACCAAACAAAAAGAGGGAGAGGGAGAGGGAGAGGGAGAGGGAGA
>VWZE01022647.1:564938-598516 GCA_013396675.1 Eubucco bourcierii
GGGAGAGGGAGAGAAAATCCTGTTGCCTTTCACATATACAGTAGGGTGAATTCCTATTTTGAGTGTAAGAAAAGAAGATGAAAATACTCAGACTAAAACACTAATAGAAAGTAGGATCCATCAGTCATTTACTATTTGCTTTAATGAAACACAATCAGCTGAGCTCTTAAAACATGGTATGTGATAATAGTTGAAAGAAAGGTGTTGATAAGGGCCTGGCAAATCTTATTTCTAAAGCTGATACAGTGCTGGTTGCTCCTAACATGAAGTAATGTTGGCAAAAAGCCCTTCCTTATGATGCAAGAAAGCTATGAGAAAAAAGGAGATATACAAACAGGAAGGAATGGAGTTTCCATCTTCCTTTTCAGTGGAAGGCACTGTCAGAATCTATCTTCTCTTTACTGTATCCATATAAACTTAAACTTCTGTCATGTTTATAGGGACAGGACAGGTTTCCTTACATTCTGCCATTTCCATTCTTCCCATCCTCCCAAGAAGCAAGATTTTAATGTTTCAGAGATGCTAAAAACTGCATCAGCTTTTATTTTTTCCTTTATGAGTCCAGTAGTCTACTGTGCCATCAGTTGACTTCCACATTACCAGCAGGGAACCTCATTTCCACTCTGTCCTATGCATTTTACAGGGCGTTGCTGAACTTAAAGTACAATGAATATTGTGGAAAATGAATTTACAAGTACTGAGAATGAGCGAGACAGAAGATCACAGAGACTGCACCATCTGTGCTACTTTGTTGTATTGCACAGGGGGACAACTGTGAATGAAGGTCTGTGTAGAACGAAAGCTTGCTAATCCCAAATTGATAGCTTGTTCTTGGCACAACCTTGTTTTCCAAGGAGGCCAGTTTGATCTCTGATTGACCTCATTTTCTTGATCCAGCCTTGGAATAGAGCTTTGACTTTTTAACAATGTGCCAAAATACAGAACTCTACACTGCTGTGATGGAACTGGGGCTGGGCTCAAAGTTTAATGTGCACAGCTTTATTTTGATCTGAAGCGTGAAGTTTTAGAATGACCTTTAATAACACTTCTGCAAGGAGCTCCACTAGGAAACTGAATTACCAAGAAATCCTCCCTTGCACACTGTGACAAACCAGACAGAACTAGAAAATAATTGTCAGCTGCAGCTCGGAAACTGTCTGGCAAAGTCAGCCCAATGCTATTTACTTCTGCATTGCTCTATTTAAACATCGGACAGGAACCTTAGCAGAAATCCTAAGGTTTTATTGCTAGAAGAACTTCTGCTGCCCTGCAGCAATCAAAGCAATAAATTTTAACTGCTCCTTTTGATCTGTTTGCACCTTTGCAATTCCTGTCACGCTACGTGAACAGCATTGCGACACAGGCCTGTGGCCAGAACACACATGCTGCAGGCCACAGCCCTGCTGCCTTTTATGGCTTTATTGTTCTGTGTGGACACTGAATCATGACCTGTATGTGTTGGTCTGTGATACTGTAACAGTAATCTCCTTTAGAGTTTAATACTGAAAGTGGAAGTATTTTATGCCACTGATGCTGTAATTACCTTGTTTAACAATGACTCAATCTCACTAATACTAAATAAAAAAAAAAAAAAAAGGATTCCTGCCTGCCATCTCCTTGTCTTATTCAGTCTGCATAGGGGTACTAAGAAGGATTCTTGCTATCTCCTGGCCTTATTCAGTCTGCCTAGGGGTACTGAGTATCCCTTTGTACAAAAGCTGGTGCGCTCTGCTGCTTTTAATTTAGCATAACCTTTCCACTACATATTTGGGATTACTGGTAAGGCTGTGGTTTCAGAAGAATGTTTATCCATATCATCCCAGATTCACCAACCACTTAGAAGGTGGTACTGCACTTAGTGAAAGAAAAATACCTCAGGGACTGGAATTTTATGGCAACTTGTCTTGTAATGAAACTCCTATTTTTTCCATTTGGAAAAGCAGTTTTCTGATCATGACTGACTCACTATTTTTATAATGTTTCAGTTTAAATAATTTCCACCAGGCTTCCTGCAACTTCTTTTTTACACAGCAGTGCACCTACTAGTGCATTAGGTGAAAGTGAAGCAAAAAGCATAATAGGATGCTTTGAAACAACACACCTTAATAAACAACATTTCCTCTAATATCCACACCAACAGAACAAGATGTGCTCATTCATCCACAAATTTCTCAGAGCACTGTTTGCTGTTGCAACCCCCAGAATGTAAAGTTGCATGGGTACATTCACCTGCAAAACCAAAATCCCCAGACTGAGTAATGCCAGACTACTTATTCTACACCCAGAGCAGGTTGCCAGACATATTCATGGTCTGGTTCTTGGTTATTTTGTGCCACTGGACTTTGCCATCCACAGACCTTATTTCAGGAAAAGGTCCTTGATAACTACAAAATTACAAATAGTTATGCCCAAAAATCTATGCTAAAAAGATGCTTTTTCAAGTTTCTGAAGAAGGTATCAGTTGCAACACTTACACCTTTTATTTTTTTACATCCTTCTTGTAAACAGTCACTCAGGAGTGGTAAAGAGAGTTTGTCACTGTCAAGCACCACCCTTCTGGGAATGTCAGCATGCTCTCTAAAGCCTCCTGCACCTCAGCTGGTTAGTAATGTCTTATCTCCATTTCAACAAGGAGTCAGGAGTTTGAGGATTTGCTCAAGGTCAGAGCTATGAGTCTCAGCTCTCTTTCTCACTATCATGCTACCAGATAAGCATTGAGAACTATAGAGATACAGCGCTCAGAATTACTGACATAAAAGTCCATTAAATAACAACATCTAGTGAAAAAGCAGCCAACAAATCATTAATATATTGGCAGTAAATCCAGTGCATCTCATTTCTTGTAGGTATTAGCTGGAGAACAAACTAGACACCAATCAACTGTTTATTTAGCAAAAGGGCACAAAACTAGGACTGACAAGTTGGACTTCTGTTTTCGTATACCTCATAAGGCACAGCACACACGGTCCTTGATAGAAAGGCCTCCTTGGGAACCCTGCTTTTCACATGGTCATGCTGCAAGCAGCTTTGTACTTATCTTTGAAGGACTTAACCACTACTGAGTGTGTCGTAGATTATGGGTATTGCTACATTTTGTCACTGCTGCTTAGGGTTAATATTTTCCAAGCCCTTCTTACCTTGACTGCGTAATTGTTGAGAGGATCTTTCGCATAAGAAGCTGGGTAGTAAACTGCATCGCCTGCCTCGCAGCAGGGCTTGTCACTGGTCAGCCTGAAGTCTGACCAGCTGTCCACCCCAAAGCGCAGCTGATCTTTTTGTCCAGCCATGAACAAGTCTTCACATTTAAGTGCCAGCTTCTTCAGTGAATCGGCGTGGAGGCTCCGGATTTTCCCCACCACCTCTTCTCTGTTTTCAATTCCCCGGTAAAGTGCTTGCCTTTGGGGCTTCTGGACACCCTTGCCCTGCTTAGGCTGTGAGACACGCCGTCCCATGAGAGACTCCATGCTGTTGGAACACCTGTCCTTAATACTGATAGTGGTTAGGCTGGAAACACTGTTAGTTGCTGAGGTGGTTGTCCTTAGTTTTTCTGTAGGCCTGTCCAAGGAATCTCCCGACTCGTTGTCCAGCACCTTGAGCTCCAGGCTGACCGAAGAGCAGGCGCTGCTTGCTTCCCAGTTGGTGTCGATATCATAGGTGGGATTTGCCATGATGCAGAGGTTGTTCTCCAGAGCCTGCTTTTGGAGATCTCTGGGAGTCGGCTCGGTGTTGGCTCTCAGAATTGTTTTCTTTGGCAGTGGAGGTGGTGTGGGCTGCAAATTGTTTACTGTCTCCTGGTCTACCAGTCCTCCAAAGGCAATGGCGTCATCCAAAGCTCCCTTTGGTTGCCTCGGCTGTTTTGGGGGTATCATGGCTGCCCTGGACTGTCCTGTGTTAACAAGAAGATAACAGAAGATTAAAGTAATTTGCATCTGCTGCTTATATTTGCACTCTGCAAAGGTCTGTAAGGGAAAAAAACAAAATCAAATAAACCCACCCCTGCTTACTATGACACCCCTCACCCCCCCAGTATTTGAAGAAAACCTAAATACACATCTGAAAAGATATGTAATTAGTTAGAAAGCAAACCGACCAAATCAGTGTCCAGCTTCCATCTGACCTTGGTCTATGCATTACAACCAGTTTCAGTGCTAGCAAGGCTGGTGAAAAGGAGAAGCAAACCCCAAACATCAGTTTCGGCACACTGGGTAAATTCCAGTTTCAGGAATTATATCCAGTTTCCCATAATTCCTTCTGCAGTCAATGAACACTAATATTAACCCTTACTTCCTATTCAAATGTGCTAAGATGGTGGGTGAATGCTCCTGAGTGGCTTTGTGTGCTGGTTCTTTGAGAGGTGCATTTCTCTTTTTATGTATCCTCATAGTAGTCTGCAAAGCACTTGGGATCACTTGGATTTGAAATGTGCTACTGAAAGCATTATTTCAGAATGGAAACCAGAAAACTTCAGACAAATAAACACAAATAGTGTACTTTAGATACTTTGGTGGTTACACTGGAAAATCAGGATTGCACTAGCAGAGTCCTGAGATGAAAACAAGGAAATTAAACTTGTGACAAGTGCTTTCAATGACAGTGGGACCATATTTTGAGATTACAGAAACAGAAGTATTGTTTAATCTGTAATTTCCTCCCCCCCCCCCCCCCCTTTCCCTAGTATATTTCCCTTACCCATTTACCATGGCTATCTCTGTACATTCATAGATAAACAAAGATTGAGTCAAGAGATTCCAAGCAGCAGGTTAGGCACACAAAAGCATGGGATTTCCACTGACAGACTGGTTACAAACACTTGTGTGCTTCCAGGAAAACAAACTTCCTGTCATGTGTTTTGGATGGCTCTTAGAGAGGACAGCTATGTTTTGTAACTGCCAGAGTCTTTGGAAATGAGGAATAAATAAAAGAGAATAATATGGGAGAGAATAAACCCCAATAAACAAACAATACAAATGACCAACCCACTGCTCTGTGGCAATTATACAGTTGTTACTTATGGCAAAATAACATTTTGCCACTTTTAATAATCAACAGCTATTATCAGAGAATTTACAAGTTTTCAGCTACTCCTGTGAGGTTCACTGACTATCACCTAGAGTAAGATGTCGGTTTTTCCAGTGGCAACACAGTACACATGAAATGGATGCTCTGTATAGTGGTAGTTGAGTATCTTTCCTAATGAGGGAGCAGCAATCAGAAAGACAACTATGACTGTTTGCCTATTTATAGTACATGCTGAATCCTTCTAAAGAGAGGACAGAACTGGAGCGACAAACCAAACTGTGGGGGGTGGTGGATCTGAGATTCAGATTTGAATTACGTGACTTTGGTTCATAATCAATAATAAATTACTTTGCAGCTTAAGGGAAAAAAAAAAAAAGATAGCTTCTGTTACACTTGAAGACATGCTTTACAGTTCTGATGAATGCTACGGGATTGAAGATCTGCTTGGCCGAGATGCACATAATCCTGGAAGGTTGGGTTAGAATGTTGAAAAGGACTCCCTAATTTTAAAAGATCTGAGAGGACTGTATTTTCATATGCATCCACAAACAGAAAACCCTCAGCTCTTGAATTCTTAACAATCACTCTCTTCTCAGTCATTCCAAGGAGACGACATCACAAAAGAAAGATACATCTTTATCTCAAGAAACTCTCAGAAAAGCCTCAGAAGAGATTTTGTGATAAGCCTGGATATCCCAATGTTTAAAAAACTGAATTTTGAGCAGGAAATTCTATTAGCTTTGTATGTGTCTTATCAGGGAAGATTATATAGGACTACTCCCCTGGGCCACCACTTTTTAGCTACCACAAAGTAAAAACATTCAAAGGCTAGCAATATTGGAGAACCCCTACATATCTGTCAAATCACTGTGAAGGTTGCTTAAAAAAAAAAACCAACAAAAACCACTCAGGGGACTCTGTACTGCTCCTTTCTGATCTTGTTACTGCAACGACTGTGCTCTACACTAGCAGTTCTTCCTCTCACCATCTGATATGCTGCAGCATATAACACTAGTGCCAGTTGAGCAGTACAGGAACTCTTATTAGGTTACCTTTTTGCACTCATACAGAACAGCATGATTTAGAGTTAAAAAGCAGAACTGATGTCTTTATGCCAGACACACATCCAGATGCCACAGTCCTTTGCATAAACCTGAGACAAGTTGATTTCTACTTGGTATCCAATTTCCTTACATATCCGGATGTGTTGTCTTCCACAATTACAGAACCACAGAATGATTGGGGTTGGAAGGGACCCCTGCAGATCTAGTGCAACCTCCCTGCCAGAACAGCTTTACTTTGTGCAGGTTGCACAGCATTGTATTGAATGACTCCAGTGACAGAGACTCCATCACCTCTCTGGAAGTACCTTCTCACATTTAGATGGAATTTCCTATGTTCAAGTTTGTGCTCTTTTCCTCTTCTCCTGTCACTGGCCTCACCCTCCTGACACCCACCCTTTAAGTATTCATGAGCATTGATAAAATCCTCCCTCAGACTTGTCTTCCCCAGGCTAGAAAGCCTGAAGTCCCTCAGCTCTTCTTCACGAGACAGATGTTCAGTCCCCCCCAGCATCTTTGTAGTCCTTTCCTGTACTCTTTCAAGCGGTTCCTTCTTGAACTGGTGAGCCCAGAACTAGACACAGTACTCCAGATGAGGCCTTACCAGGGCAGAGTAGAGGGGGAAGAGAACCTCTCTCAACCTGTTTGCCACACTCTTCTTGATACACTCCTGAATGCCTCTGGCCATCTTGGCCACATGGGCACTTTGCTAGCTCATGGTCATGCTGTTGTCCACTAGGCCTCGCAGGTCTTTTTCTACAGAGCTGCTTCCCATCAGGTCAGTCCCAAACTGACAGATGGGGTTATCTGTGCTCACGTGCAGGGCTCTACACTTGCCTTTGTTGAACATTACTCTCTGCCCAACTGTCATGGACTGAGTTGAACTTGCTGCTGTTATTCATACCATACTGCAGCCACGGCAGCTTCCAAAACTGAAGTACTGGTTGAAGCAAAGTATTATGGGGCTTGAAGTTCAGATTGTAAGATGGCAAGCTTCCTGTTCTGGTTGCTGCTTCTGGGTTCCAGGTTTTTGGGTGCTCATCTTTGCGCTGGGATGGCAGCAGGACAAGGAGGGATGGGGGAGCAGTTTTCAGGCTTGGGCTTTTGCCTTTCTTGCTTCTGCCTGCTGCTGCTTTGTGCCATGCTTTGTCTGCAAATAGGCTGAGTAATTAGGTGTTTTGTACTATGTTTGTCTGATTTTGATCAATGAGCTCTATTCTTATCTCACTTCTTTGGGGGTCTCAATTCTGAGTTTTCTGTGTGTTACTTTTCCCTCACTGCTGTGTTGGGAGAATAGTCAGGTTAACCTGTTGGTTTGGTTTGACCTGTTCTGTTCTGACTCAAACCATCACACCAACCCTCTAGCCTGCTCAGGTCACAGCACAGCCTGCTGGCGTGTCAGCCACCCCTCCCACTTTTATGTCACCCACAAACTTGCTGAGGATACACTCTATCCCTTCAGCCAGGTTGTTGATGAATATATTCACGATTGCTCACTCTTACAAAATCTGTGACCTCTGTACTTTTCCCCCTGCAACATTCTGTGTTAAAGATCAGTTGCCTGCTTTCTCATTCTTACCCTCTTCCCCAGTATGCTAAAATAGCCTAACTGCTGGTCTTTTGAGAAAGGCCTCTATTTCAGGAGGCAGTTTCCTAATGTAGGTTGTTTGTGTGACTTGCTAAACCAAGGACTGCACAGATGCCAGAGGGAAACAGCAAGAAAACCAATTAAAGCAAGATGCACATCTCGAGCAGTAGCAGCAGAAGCCCTCTCCAAGAAAGGTAAGATTTATAACAGTGCTTCTTCTTGATTCCCTTATTTCCCATCTGCTTTAATGGCCCTGTCTTCCAAGGGCCATCCATCCAGAAGAGTGCTGCTGCTGCTGCAGTCAGTGACTTTTGCACAGCTACTGGAACTGTGACATCAAATTAAAATTTTCATAACCAGAAGTTGTGTCTGCAGATGACTGTTGGTGGTGGCAGGACCCAATGAACCACAGGTACAAGTCATTATGTGGTTACTTTTTCAAGTATTCTCAGCTGAGGGAAATGAGTTTGTCAAACATGTCATGTTGCAGTATAGTTTCTCCTCACTGGAACAAATATTCCACACTGAAATCTATCCATCTGTATTAAGGCTTTGAAAAGCTTCCTATCTGGACTGGTTTTATATCTAGTCCTTAACACTGCACATTTCTTTCATGTACAGTGGGCCAGTCTTTCCAGTTCAGCTCTCCTCAAGCATGGACTGATATTGCATGTCCTACATTGTAAAAAATTCATTATCTAGCAAGAGAAAGGTTGTATGAAATTTTGTACCTGTCAAAGGCATGAGAATGGTCTTTTGCATAAAAGTACTGGCAGAACATTTGCTGTTTTTTCTTGCCTGTCACTTCTTTCTCCTCTTGCATGCTTAAACCCCACCACTTCCTCACCTACTGCACACTCTCCAGCATTGCAAGGTTCAGCCTGAGCTACGCTCTTGGGAGGCAAATGAAAAAGGAACAATACTAGGCCACCACTTGCAGAGATATTTGAAGTGGTTTCCAGACTGCTCAAAGACAGGGAAAAATTAACTTTCCATAGACAGTAGCTTTCTAGAGAGCTGTAAGTAATTCTACAGTTCAATAACATCTTCTGTTACAGAATTGCAATGCACTATTTAAATATTAATACTTAAGTCTCCAGACACCATGCAAGGGACTGAAAAGTCTAAATCAGCCTGAAAAAAAAGAATTAAATGTAATTTTCCCAAATAACTGATTTATCATCAGCCTTTGCATTGCAACCTCTTTACTTTAGCTCATGGAAATATCAAATCTGACACATAGAGCTCAGGTTTAATTCAAATTCATATTTCACAAGCATGTTTTTCTTAGAGTGATGACATGCATAATAATTGTTCTGGATAGCCCATGTACCTTTCTTTTTTGCTTTGACCAGCTCAGCAGTATATATTGTCAAGAAATCTCAGAACTGCAAAGGAAAATTCTTTAATTGGGAAGAAAAGCAGTGCTGAAATAGGCAAGCCAGGTGGTTGACTTGCTGCATAATTCCATCCTTCCCTGGACAGACCTATTTCTGGGGTGCTCTACAATACGTAACACACGTTGATCCAATACAGCAATGACAGCAGACTGTACTTTCTCCAAGGTAGTCTATCCCATATTCTTCTTTATTCTTGAACCTGGTTTTGTGATTACATGCCATTACCATCTCTCACCCAAGGACAGTTTTCTTGTGGGAAGCTGGGAATTAGACAGCAGCTGATACCAATACTCTGATATTCACAGTAGTAGCTAGGCTACTGCCATGGCCATTAACTCTGTTCTCAGTTAGTGACCATTATCCTACTCCCTAAACCCTAATCCTCTAGTGCAGTGATTTAGATGAAAGAACAATACCTAGAGGGCTAAAATGGCCAAAATGATTCTCACATCTGCTGTTCTCCAACCAAACAAAAATGCCACGTTTTGCACTGCCAGAAACAGCAAAAATTAATAATTGTGGATGTACAACGTGGCTAATCCATGTGTGTGTAAAAGTATCTTGCAGGCACTGCAAAAGCAACCAGCATGCTTCACAGCCCCAGTTCCAACCAACTCACATATGCCCACCGCTACTCTAGGAAACCATTCAGTACAGTTACAGAAACACAGTTGTTAATTCTGTATTGTATGTTGCTGTTTACACAGTTATCCTTTGTTTAATAGATAAAAGTCCTACCAGAATGATAACATATGTCACAGCAAGGAAAGCTAACATTTGTTAGTGACATTCATGATGCATCTCTGTGTACAGAACCATGCTAGGATGGGCTGGAGGCACTAAATAAATAAAAACTGCAGATGCAACACCTTGTCTGCCCTGGTGACTTGTCAGGTCTTGCTTCCTGTCCTCCATTACACCATGTTAGAGATATTACCTGTACTAATTATATATTACTCAAAATGCATCAGACTGATACTATAATCACTGTCTGACACTGAACTGTCAGTTTTAATCAACAGTTACTTCATTACCTTATTTATAGCCTGGCTAAAGCATGTTGCCCTGGTCTAACTGACTGAGGTAATACTCCATGGCAGTTTTTTTTTTCAGTGTCAACAACTGTAAAACCTAGAAACATAGCCACCTCTTTTTCACTTTTCCCTTGGGTGTAAGGAGAAAAATAGGTGATAATAAAATAACTTACATTTTTTAAATGAAAGAAATACTATGCTAAGTAAATTGAGAGTATCTTAATCTACTTCCAGCTGTGCAAGTTCAATCAATTTTCCCAACGACTTCAGACAAAGACAGGAAAATGTAAAGATTTGTAAAGCAAAGGATTTTAATTATCCAGTCTATTGTCTTCCTAATCATAACCTACAGGATTCACCTGAATTAACTTCTGACTGATGGCCACCCAATTTTGTTGTCTCTGGTGATTGCTGACACCAAAGGTGTGTGTGTGTGCCTCTCACCACAGTTCTGCTCATCACATGAGCATCCACACCACAGAATCATAGGAGAGGTCTCTAAGATCATTGAGTCCAACCATTGACTCGACACCACCATGGCCATTAAACCATGCCCCAAAGTGCCACATCTACATGTTTTTGAAACCTCCAGGGATGGTGAGTGTACCACCTCCCCAGACAGACCGTTCCAATGCCTGACCAAGCCATCACATGCTAGAGAGATTCTTTGATATGCTGAATAGATTCAGCTTCTTGAATTAGGCACTATGAAGTGCCTGATACAATACTAGGTATCTTTAGAGCTTTGCTTTAGAGCCTGCACATAAAAAAAAAGATATTTCTTAAACTGTGCTCACCAGGGCTTTACTATGGCCATGGCAGTTGCAGGGTTAAAATAAGTAATGCCTATACTCCTATTGTAGTTTCCCCCTGTTAATACACTGAGGAACCTACTGGGCTGTTTTAGCCTATCATCATGGTAGGACTTGAGGTTTTCTAAAAGTCCCATGTCTTGTATGTTGTATCTGATTCCCAGAGGATAACCTTCTATCGTGTCAGTCTTGCCTACTTGTATTTCACATGTGAGCTGCTCTCCAATTTTGCATCTGCAGTTTGGTGTCTGACAAATACTTGCTGGTACACTCCAGGTTTTGCAGGCAGGACTATAAACTGAGGAAGGGCCAAGCACTGTAGGAGCAGGAGAAGGCCAAAACCCAGATATATCTGAGAATAGTACCTGGTATAAAATACCACCTGACTGTAGATGAAAATTTACCAAAGCTTGCCATTTTTTTTATTCATAAAATTTCATGTGATCTGTCACAACTCAAGATTAGACATTCAAAGTAAGGACATAATATTATCTGGCTTTCAATAAAAAACATAGCATATGCATTATATGAATATTTAAAAAGGGCATTATGCTGCAGATCAGGATGTTCACATGATGTATTTTACTAACTACAAACTGTAGTGTGCAGCCATAAAAAGGTAACAACTGCAGTTGAAGCAGGAGTCAGATGTGACGTAACTTAATTATATTATATATTCTTTTATTATCCTTTTCAGTTACATAGATGTGTAAATACTCATTCACATGAGTAAATACTCACCTGAGTGTTTACTAATTCTGAAAAGGATACTATTTTGCTGTTTAGGTGATGTAAAATGTGAATCCAAGAAGGAATTATTCATATCCCTCCCTAGTAATCTCGTGATTGCTATCTGAATTCAAAAGAGGTTGCTCAAATAAACCAGCTAAAAGTCTGAACAGCAGCCAGAGAACTCAGTGCCATTTAGGGTAGCATTGCTTTTAAGACAAGCAGCAAGCTGCCAAGACAGTCCAAGTCCAGCCTAAAAGTTAATTTAACTCTTTCATACCTAAAATTTACTTTAGTGACAGCAAATCTGAAAGGAAGGCACGAAAGAGAAGAGTTTGAATAAGATGCCAAAGGGTTCAGTTTGATATGGTTTTGCAATAGAGCATTCATACACAGGTAAAACACAAAAGCAAGGACTGATGGCAGTGTTTACAGAATCACAGAAGCAGTTAGGCTGGAAGGGACCTCCTGAGACGACCAAGTGCAACCATCCCTGCTCAGGCAGGGTCATCTAGACCAGACTGTCCAGGACCACATCCAATCAGGTTTTGTGCATCTCCACAGATGGAGACTTTACAACTTCTCTGGGCATCCTGCTCTGGTGTTTAATGGTATTTTATAACATTTCTCACGAGTTTATTATTTGCAGTTTGTGACATGCTGTGGGGAAGGACAGAGATCTGTGGACAGAGGTACATTAACTCTGTATGGTGAAGCAGTTGCCATCACATGTTAACCTCTTGTATAAGGCTAAAGTAAGGAAATATTTATACAAAGGAATCACAATATAATTATTTTGGCTACTAAAAGCAAATGATCCATTGACTCTCTGAGCACTCTGGCGAAAACATAAATGATATCATCACATACTGAATGCTACCTTAGCTCAATCCTTTTATATGTCTGTCTGCTTAGACAAATTAGCTAAAATTAGCAGTAGTTTTGATGCAGCTAGATCTCCTGCCTGGATTCCCTCTGTAATGAGCTAGATCTCCTGCCTGGGTTCCCTCTGTAGTACAGCTAGATCTCCTGCCTGGATTCCCTCTGTAATGAGCTAGATCTCCTGCCTGGGTTCCCTCTGTAGTACAGCTAGATCTCCTGCCTGGATTCCCTCTGTAATGAGCTAGATCTCCTGCCTGGATTCCCTCTGTAATACAGCTAGATCTCCTGCCTGGATTCCCTCTGTAATGCCCTAAATACAGAAAATACAGAGATACAGATGTATATGTCATGGAGTGGAAGATGAGGCATTAGATTTTCGAATCATTCTACCACAAAAAATTGATTTTTGTTTTCCTCCTTGAAGTGACAGTTTCTTGGTAGATGTCAGTATCATTCTTGGGCAGGGTATTTTTCCTCTTTATGCTTTATAAACAATACCTAAATAATGTTTCATTAGCAGAATACACTAAGAAGTTCACCACTAATTCATATTTAATAAAAAAAAAAAAAGGCAAGGATATCACTAAATGTCTGAGGAATGTATGCACCTGAGGGTGTAAAGTGTAGTCCTTGATCCTTCAAACCTGTGTGGACCTGCCAAACCCCCATACTTGTGAGCCATCTCAGTGCAGTTTTTTTAACTCTTGTTCAAGTGCTTCATAAGTTGGGACACTTACAGCTTTGGAGTGTTACTGAAAAACATGTGTGCAGATATTCTTGGACATACATAAATGAGAGATTTCTGTTCTCTGAAGAAATCCAGCTGTAGGTATTCATAAATCCACAGTATTTCAAATCAAAACAGCTTAGAAACTTTGGCTGTGTGCTGGTTTGAGGCTAATTGGAATATTTTAATAGAGAAAATTATACTATAGGCTGTGAAAGGAAAACATCATGATGTCTACTTCACTCATACGCTTGCTGGAGAAATGTTTGGGAACACTAACCAAAACAATAGATAAGTCAGTTGCTCTCTGTCGCTTGCTGGAACAGGAGCTGCTGGTGGGATCTAGCAGCTTCTGGGCTCTGGCTCCTCTGCTGATTAATCCTCACTAACCACTTTTCTTCTAACCCTCCTGGCCGATCCTCCTAATTTACCTTGCACGTAAGGCAAACCTTGGGGTAAGGTACAGGGGTGGGGAGAAGGTGGAAGGGTGGTTGGGAGCCCCTCCTGGGGTCTCTGATTTCTGGGAGGGGAGTTGTGTTGCTGTATTACCTTTTACTTGTATATTTCTGTAAATATTGTGTATATAGTGTAAATATCTGCTGTACATTGTGCTGAGCTGTAAATATAGCTTCATCATTTAACTTCCAGCCGACTGAGTGCTAGTCTGGGTCATTTTACAAAAGTGTGGGGGGTGGGGGAACTCCCAAACCTTCACAGGCTGATAATATTGATACTGTATTTCAGGAGATGCTTATTCATCTCACTCACATCTTCCAGGGAAGCACTGCACACATTTTTAATAGGATTCAGGGACAGCTGAATAGACTGTGTTGTACCTTCAGGAGTTTTTGTATCTTAAACATTTCTGAAAGAGCAGAAGTAAACTCTCAGGCTAGGATAAGAAAGGTTTTAACAGCCGAAGACTACAAATAATTTGGTAGCCATTTATGCTCTAAAATAAGAATCATAGAACGCATTGGGCTGGAAGGGATTCTACTTACTGTATCTTTGCATGTTATTTGAAACATCTTTGATAAAAACCCCTCCAAACAGATAAAACAATGTGGTTTTGGGAAGTATTTGAGATGTTTGTCATGAAGGGCAATCAAGACATAGATTTAAAATCATAGGAAAGAAAACCTTTGTGTCTGCCAAATCCTGATTGTGTATCTCATAATAAGGCAAAATCATTTAGTTTTGCAGAAATTATTGTTAAAGTTTGCCTTTAAACTAACCTTGTGAAAGTGTATCGAGTTGTTCAGCATGCAAAGGTCCTTCACTGCCTGCAATGGTATCCAAAACCTGATCTAATCTACATTTTCTTCTCTAAGAATCCACTTACCTAAATTGCTGTAGGTAGCACTGCAAGGATTTAAGTCAGGAGAACTGGAAGCTTCTTCCTTTTCTTCCTCCCCCTGTGGGACACGGACAGATGACACTGGTATGACGGAGGCGCTGCCGCCATTGTCTTGCTTCACAAACACAGCTCTAGGGACACGAGGGGACAAATCCTCCAGTGTCGTGTCATCGGGCACTTGACTGAAACAAACAAAACAACATCACCTGGAGACCAGAGATGGGCACTAGGTCCTACTGGCAAAATACTGGAGTAGGCATTAAAATATCTTCAGGGAAGGGAATGAAGTGATAAAGAACTAAGCTCCTTTCTCTCTCTTTATTTTAACAATGACTTTCTACGATATTTATTTTGCTTAATATGAAGAAACAGTTTTTGACTGAAATAGTACTGTAATTGCTCATGGTTTTCATATAAAAGGGATAATAAAATGTTTTACAGCTGACTACACTTGACATGTATGCATACATATGCAGGCATGGTTCTGCATAAAACATGTAGGGCTCACAGCACAGCAGCAGCAGAGCTTAAGGTGCTTCTCACTAATCAGTGCAATTTTACTTTAATCAAAGATTCCAAGTTACAGCAAGGGAGCTATTAAGTCTTAATAAATGCATAAAACTTTAATGATAGATTTTCATATACAGGTAGGATTTGGGGAACTGACACTTTGGGAAACAGATCAGTAACTCCTCTAAGTCAGTAATCTATTTCACATATAAAATTCTTCAGAATTGAAATCCACCTGCATTAGGTCAGTTGCAAAAGGCCCTCTGTGCCTGCTCTCAGCTATGAGGTTTTATTCAAACTGTGGTGACTTACAGCACAAAACTGGGAAGACCATGGGTTCAGTCATTTTCCATGCGTATATTTATTGCAGTGTGGTTTTAAAACTATGCCTTACATAGTTCAAGTAAAACATATTCAGGTTTATTAAAAACCCCTCAACCCTATTGAAAATGTAGTGGCAATTACCAATAATATGCCACATAAAACATCTCAGAGCAAAATCATTCCTGTGCTTTTATCCTTTCTCCCTCACAGAAACTATTAGTCATTACAGGGCACATCTCAAGAGCGTATGTCCTGTTCACTAGGTCTCATTATTACAACCTGATCAAATAGAACAGCAGGAATTTTAAGTGCTTGTGACATCCATAAGGGACAGGAGCAATGAACTTCCTTCAAAAGATGATCACCACATCACAGATCTGTAGAGATGTTTCCTTTTTTTGTGGTAAAGATTAAAAACTTTATCTAACTTCTGATGAACAGAAACAAAAAATCCTGCATTTTTAAATGCTCAGAGCAGCTGAGTTTCTGTAAGGATTTGTATTATAGTGGAAAGAGAGATTACATCCTCCACGAGCTAATATAAATGATAGGCATAGGTCTTCTCTATGTCAGTGTCCAAATACTGAAAATCAGGATACACAATCTTCTAAACTACAAAGATGAAAACATGCCAGTACTTTGCATTGCACAAGGCCCCATATACAGTGCAGCACGCACATGCTGTTTCTACTCAGACTCATGAATTTTAACTGCAGGCTGAGACAAAGAATATTCATTAGAACTTGTTAGTAAAGGAGGAAAAAAAACTGGCATCAATTCAAAAAGATGTAATCTTTAATCAGCATTAAATTATTTGTTCATTTTTAGTACCATGCATAGGAATGGTGTGAAGAACATTCCGTGTGCCATAAATATACCCACATTAAAGAGTTAACCTAATATAATTTCGGAGTAAAGCATACATAAAATTAAAGCAGTTACAAGGCTCTCAAGATGAGGAGAGATTCAACCAAAGACTTGCAGTTGCTGTAAATCATATACATACCTACATTCTTCAGTAAGAATGTTTTCTTTTAAGAAGAAACAGGTTCCAATAGCTTTACAATTCTGTCACTGCCACAAACCAGGAATAACGTCTCAAAGTAATTTTTTAGTATCGGTTGGTGAGGTACAGAACAAATTCATTCTCCAAACCAGACACATGCAAGCACATACACTAAACCTAAGCTCAGAAGCATTTTGCCAAAGTAAACCAGCGGCTAGAAAGGAAGAAAGAAAAAAAAAAAAACCAACTCACCCACTGTACTCACTCACACAATTCCCCATTAAAGGAAATTCTTTCAGGGCCTTCTTGAGTCTTTTAATCATGTCTTGAAACTCTGGCGAGCCATTGATTCCACAGTGCTCTGATGTGCTACAAGTTGTGCAAGCTGTAAGCAACAGGGCTGAACTCTGCACAGAGTGATACACCTACTGCACCTTAATGTTTACCTTAGGGGGTTGGTCCCAGGGACTTGCCAAAGTGCCTCAGGAAACCAGTTAGTTACAGCCCTGCCTTCTTAACTCTTCCACTGCCTTTATGGACGAAAAATAGTTCACAGCCTACTACATCACTGCTCTGGTATGACAACTATGGTCTTAGTCATGTTAAATAAAGGAAAAGCAAGTTCAGATTTCAAGAGGAGTTGTAAGACCTTAGCACGACTGTTAAAAGTGACTATCTCAAAGCTCTATTTAACCAGTTTTAGTGTCTCAATCTAATACATCTTAAATCACAACAATTAGATGTCAGGCCATGAAATCTGAGGGGAAACACTTGCCCCAATGAAGACACAGAGATCAAGCACACATACGCAGTGCAGTGACTCAGCCGGCAAAATGCCAGCCCCTGGTCAGCACTGACAGAACACAGGAGAAACAAAAGGCAAAAACATCCTCAACACAGCAAGCTACTAGAACCAACTTGCTTTTCCTTCATGAAATAAACAGTTAAAGCTACTAGTTTGCCAGAAACATTGAGCAGCTGATAAACAAGCAGTTCTCTGAGATTAGAACCATTCAAGCCTGATAAGTTCATACTGCTTGTTGATAACAAGTGATACTTACAGCTATCCCCTTATTTGGGATAGTTACAGATATTTTGCCAGGATGGATTCTTTGATGCCTTGCATAAGAGCACATATTTAGCTTTTACCATAGTGGGCACAGCCTTTTTCTTTTCCCTTCTTTATTTCAAGGCCAGACTTCATAGGAAGTCAATTACCTTAGAGAACTCAGCTCTGTGGGCACATGGGGTTGAAACTGAACAGCTATTCAGTTTCTGAAGGAGCAGCCTTCTGCATTTTGAGATCACATTTGTTTTCCTAAGAAGCTGAGATCACAAGCAGCAAAAAAACCTGCCATAAAAAGGACTGTCCTTCAGCTGAATTCACATACTTGTCATTGACATGTGCACAAACTCAAAATTGGTTTTAATTTTTTTTTCTTTTTCCCCCCCCTCTTTTTTTTTTTTTTTTCCCCTTCTTCTTCTTCTTTTCTGCAGAAAAAAAATGCCCCTAACTCTACCTCAGGCTCTCCTCCTCCACAGTTTCTGGAGGCTGGCCAAAAGATGATGTGGTCTAACTTGCCTCAGCCTTTTGTGAACAGTAAGAACCCAGAAAGCAGCCTGCATAGCGTGTTCATTTTTATAAGGACAGTGCAATCAGAGCTATTGTGTGACCTGTATTTTCCTCTCTTCAGAGGACTCTTCTCAATTAGAGTGATGAATAAACAGTAGTGAGTATGAAGGAGATAAAGTGGAATATTCCTAAGAAATGACTTTATTACAAGAAGTGATTTTATTATGAGAAGCGCATTGCTGAACTAAGGTCAGGTCTAGAGGTCAAGCTGAGGGAGTACAGCTCTGTCTAAGACAGCCCGTAAATCCAAGTGGAGGAAATGAGAGAGACGAAACACAGGGAAAAGCTGATGTGACTTTAGACCCAGCAGAGGCTCTGATCTCTTCCAGAGTGGACATCAGCAAAGCAATAATCAATGGTAATTGTACTGTTAGAGATGAGAGAGTCCCACAAGGAAGATGACATAGTTTTACATTAAAAAAACAAACAAACTGGGTAACTTTGGTTTCATAGACATGTCTTTGAGATCCCTTTAGGTCCTACACTTTTAAGCTAATAAAGCTCATACAAGCCAAAATTGACTGAAAAAAATGCTTCAGGAAAAATAAAGAGAGACTAATGGCTTCAGGGCAGTCAAAGGCCACCTTACACAGGAAGAGAGGCTACTTTGTTTCTGCGAAACACTGAGCAAAGATGATCGGTGCCCAGGGTTTGGAGTGCAGAAAGTCCATTCCAGTGGCTCATGCGGTTCAGTTCCTCTTCGCTGCCATTAGCCAGAATCAGTCTCTTGAGAGGAAAGTGAAACTGCAAATGACAATCTGAAATAACTAAGTCATTACATTTATTTCTCATTTTTGTTGTTCAGAACTTGGCTTAGTCCCAAAGCGAGATAATTCATATTCTTCTTTTAAATCTTGTATAATGCGATGTTTGCACGGATAAAGTGAATACATTCAATAATCCTGTAAAGACATCCTGCTAAGCTCTTTACTGTCAGTGAAACTGAATGGCAATGAGTTCCTCAGATTAACTGTGCATTATAAAAAATACTTTTCACCCATCTTAAGTTCTCAGTCTTTCCATTTTACAGACTATATTAGAAGAGTTAAGAACAATAATGCATGTTTTACCATTTCTTAATCTAAATTTATCAAGAAATTGTAAAATCCTTCCTTCTTGGTCCTCAGTGGTTATGAATCTTCACATGAATTGTTATCAAACTTCTCACCCAATGACCATGTACGATATTCAAATCTGTTAGCAGAGATGTTCTAGAGAAAAATCTCACACAAGCATATTGCTGATGGAGAGTTAACACTCTTAAAAACACTGCTGAGCACTTCTAGGTAAGGAAAACTTTGCTGCTATATGGGAGAAGGCAAACCAAGATATACTTGGGGAGAAGGAGGAGTTGATAGTTCTACCTGAACTTTTCAGGAAAGTGTTTCTCCCACTGCAGTAGACTTGCTCAAAGGAAAACAATTTTTTCCAGCCTTAACATCCTTGAATTCTCCTCACCAGCTTATGGAAGCTTGCTTAAATTTGGATTCAGGTAGGAACCTTGCCATGCAACTTATACAATACCACCTCTTAACTGGGAAGCACTTTGTTTTGAACAGAGCCCTACTGTGCTTTAAAAGATTTTTGTTCTCAAGTAGTTTCTGAAGCAGCTGTGGAATCTGCAGGGACTGGATTCATGACAATGAGAAAGTGGAATGTGGTAGTGGTGGTTATTCCTGCCTGTCTCTGGATGTCACCTGGGTCTTAATATATGACTACATTTTTTAAGAACAATGATCCCAGTTGTTTTTACTGAGTAATCTGTTACAACACTCAGATTCCTCTTGATACACAAAGAACTTGGAATCATTTCATGGCTCCTGGACCACTGAATCGAGACAGCCTAGATGAGCTCCGTTCCCTAAGCTGTTCAGATTCTTGAGGTTCAGGCCACAGATGATCCGCACTGTGGCACACTCCTAACCCCAGTCACCTATTCTTCTTTCTTAAATAAGAGTTAGTGGTGCAACAGAAATGACTAAAAAACCACTGAGGAGATAGCTCATTTCAGACCTTTGAAGTCTTGGTGCCCTAGATCACCTCATGAGAATTCCCTTTCTCCATTACCTGTATATGGAAATTAGATGCCAAGTGGAGGTCCCTGAAATCACATTTGGCTCTACTGCCATGTGAAGCAAGCAGTGTGGACAGTCCTAAGCAACCTCGAGACTGTCAGCATAACACAACATGCTCAAAGCTTGTTTACATGATTGAAACACTTTCATGGCAGACAAGAACTCTGCATGGTTTTGGTCATTTTCCAAAGATTCCCCCCAGTCACTGACACTTTTATTACTTTCACAGCAGTCATGTGGCAAGAAGTTACTTGAGCTGAACTATCTGTGCTATGAGTGGGATAAGATCTGAAAGACATCAAGACATTTCCAAAAGCTTTGGTAAGTACAGAGCCCATGAAAGTGTCCAGTGCAAAGCCCAGGGGCAATGTGAATAAAACCCAGCCACAGAAGAAAGCAGTTTGCTGCCATGGTGTCTAACTGCAGTGGAGAAGCAAGCTTCTCCAGGGCAATGGTCACACAGATTGACAACGTGGGTGGGCACTTCACTCCTGGGAAAGCAGGATACAAAAGATATGTAGCTACCAACATGAGGACTCCTATCTGTCACTTAGGAGCTCGAATCCTTCTGACAAAATTAACATTTTAGCAATGGGATTGGTCATCCCAGCTCTAGCTATGAAGAAATGTTTTCTTATCTAAACCACAATGGAATGAATGGGCAGACCTCACTGTTTGAGGGAAGCGTTTCGGTAAACACAGAGTTTTATCTTTAGTTCATCCAAGTCTGGCCCAAGGACCCTATAAAGGGAAGTTATGGCTGACTTGCAGCTAGGAAAGGAAACTCTTCAGTTTAATAGGTAACTGGAATGGAAATGGCTGTGCACAAATCAGCGAGCACTGCCTTGATTTACAAAGGCACTGCCGTCTATAACAGTGCTGAATGAGGTTTTAGTTCAGCTCTGATGTGTTTATGAAGACAAGAAAGGAATAATCAGAAGCAGCAGCTTTCTTTTAGGAAACATCTCCATCTAAAAAGCTGCTACTCGGTATCAGCAGTGATCTCCCCCCCAACAGAGAGCAGAAACCTTTACCTTGTGAAATACCCAGAACCTTATCCACTAGATAACAAAGCCTTTGAAGAACCTGATAGTTTTAAACTCCTGTGTGGATTCCATGCTGTGCTGTACCACCTTCATCAATTACAGTGAATTTGGCCAGAAGTACATTTTATTATCTTTTTACAGGTCAGCTTTAGGTTTTGCCTTAGAGCAACTGCTGCGTCATGAACTTCTAATTTCATTCTAATTAATGCTGAAGCTGATGTGATTGCTGACTCTTAGCAAAAATCAATCTACACATTTTTTGTGAATTTAATGTGTTAGTATTGGCTAGCTGCTTTCAAACCACCATATGTGCATCAGGCAATCAAACAGAAGCAAATAATCACATGGATAGCCCAAACCCAAATTCTTTTGTGTAACAGAGTTCCCAGCTTTCCAATGAGCTGAGTAGTTTGCAAGTGCTGTTCAAAGGGAAAACCTGACCTTTTAAAGTGATAACATTAATTACCTCCTGCCTTTTTGGCTATGTTATCTATCTTTAGCAGCTTTGTAATAATTTTCCAAGTAAGGAAATAGTGTACCTTCATTTAATTTGCTTTCAAGACCCTCCCCAGTAATCTAACATTTTGAAAGCTTATCTTATTTTCCAGGTCATCAGTTTGGTTTTTCAGTAAGCTTACTGTTCTTGACATTCTGAGTTAGAAAAGTGTCACCCTTGTTGATTGCTATCTTCATGTCTCCTGTTTTCCTCTAAGCCTCTGCAAGCTCAGCTCAAGACTTTAAACATCTTTTCCATGCGCATATTTTAGCTTGAACAAACACTAACCTCTTACTAATACCTGAACAGCCTCTCCTCTGATTTAACTCCTGCTTATGCCATAACGGAAGCTGATTCTCATCTACTGGGACATTATGAGCAAAAGCCAAAATACTTGAACAGAAAAGGAAATTAACTTAATTTTTTGGGAACTGTAAGGTTTCACTTGGTCTCTAATAATATTAGTAAAAAGTCCAAATAACTTCAAGCATCAAATTGCATCAAGGTAACTGAATATAACAACTGAAGGCTAAATACCTTATTCCCACAAGTTATTTCTCAACACCTCGGTGTATTTTCTTGGAAATTTGTAGAAGCCATAAACTAATATTGTTAAAAGAAGAAATTCCAACTTTTAACATTTGGAAAACTCCAGTTCTCACCAGGGAAAACAGTGAGGCATAGTTTCAGTGAGTATTACCATGATTTGCAGAAAAACAAAAACTTGTGGTTTTTTTGGAATCAGTGAATGACACAAGGCAGAATGACCAGATGCCTTCAGTAGTAAGGGCATAGGTAGAATCATAGGATGGTTTAGGTTGGAAGGGACCTGAAAGCTCGCCCAGTTCCAACCCCCTGCCACAGGCAGGGAACACCTCCCACTAGAACAGTTCATTCAAAGCCTCATCCAATCTGGCCTTGAACACCTCCAGGGAGGGAACAGCCACAACCTCCTTGGGCAACTTGTGCCAGTGCCTCACCACCCTCACTGGAAAGAACTTCTTCCTAACATCCAGTTTCAATCTCCCTTCTGCCAGTTTAAACCCATTGCCCCTTGTCCTCTCATTCCAAGACCTTGTAAATAGTCCCTCCCCAGCCTTCCTGTAGGCCCCCTTCAGATACTGGAAAACTACTACAAGGTCTCCTCAAAGCCTTCTCTTCTCCAGGCTGAAGAGCCCCAACTCTTGTAGCCTGTCCTCATAGGAGAGGTCCAGTCCTTTGAGCATCTTTGTGGCCCTCCTTTGGAGTTGCTCCAACAGTTCGATGTCCTTCTTGTGTTGGGGGCTCCAGAACTGTACACAGTACTCCGGATGGGGTCTGACGAGAGCAGAGTATATGGGGAGAATCCCCTCCCTTGCCCTGCTGGCCACGCTGCTCTTGATGCAGCCCAGGAGCACTCCAGTAGAAGTGCAAAAGGAGAAAACATTACAACAGCACCATCTCTAGGGGAGTCTGAGAACAAATGCCAATAAGGCACAGCTCTTGGTCTGTTACTGCCCTTCTGCACTGAGATGAGCAGTTGCTCCTTCCTGCCTGGTCCCCATCAGATCAGTAAACTGACTGCAAAGTTATTTTGTGCTTGGACCATTTCTCCAGTGTGGTCCCCACAGGTAACCAGATGAACTGTCTTGCCAGTACAAGAGCAGAGTGCTAAAGAGATGGGTGCCACACAGTCTCCTGATGGCAATGCATTTGGTAACACTGCTAAAAAAAGGGTTGGTACAACCTCATTCGCTCTAGGTGCCGCTGGAGATCAGTGTAAAAAGGGTTCCTCTAAAGGAGGGCTGAGAGCACAAACTTCTGTAGTTCTTTCACATGCTCTCTAAAGCTGCCCACTTCTCTCCATTTAATTTAGGGTAAGTCTAGAGAGATGAGACTCCTGTCAAGGGTTATTCTAGTCCTGGGAACATTCCGCACTGTCTTCAGCCTTCATCTGTAACCTGCACTGTACTAACTGGGACACTCCCTTTGGCATGGTCCACCCCCCTGTATTGTTGTGGCACTGCACATTTTGCAGAGACATTGCATGCTCACAGCTCCTACTGACTTGAATAATCTGTGAAAGTGCTTAATGTTTCTGGAACTCACACCACAGCTTGTAGCAGATCTTTTTCAATACTACATATTCATTTTAAGGTACATAAAAAATAATAATTGAGTTATTGACCCTAAGACTTTGTCCAGTCTGCAGAAAGAGACAGCACACTAAGGTTTTGGAGACCATCCTAGCTTGTATTTGGGGCAATTATTTCAAATGGAAGCATATAGAAACCAGGTTTATATCACATTGTAGTAAACACTATCACAACCTTCCATTGCAAAACCCACAGCTTGACAGAAGACAAACAGTCTGAGCTAGCCTGATCTCTATAGAATCCTACATTACTGTTCCCAAGATGAGATATAAAAGTGATTTAAGTACACATGGTGCCAACGGTCACTTCTGGTTAATTTAAGACATAGTTATTTTACTTCAAGATAAGCAGTGGTCAGTTTATGGCAAGCTCAAACTAAGCTCACAAAGAAATTTCTATTAGTTTAAGTTGACTTTAAAATAATTGTAACTCAAAGTCCCCATAACTAACTCTGTACAGACAGTGGAGACAAAACCCCCAAGGAACACTGCCATGACATTTTCTGAGGCTTCTATAGACCTCAACCTTAAAAGAAATTCATTTCCTATCACTAGGTTATTGTTATAAAAAACAATGCAAGTTTGAAGCTGTTTTGGAATGGGTTTGTCTAATTACATTAGGAAACATATTATGATAGATCCGCATCTCTGGTCTGTATTCAGTGCTATTCACCCATGAGAGTGACTGTAACCAGTGCCTCCAGCCCTCAGGTCATGAACTATAGGAACTCAGGGTATGTTGAGAGCAATGCATAACTGGAAATAAAGATGGCTCTTCATGTCCAGAGACAACCAAGAGAGCATGTGCCCTTGATAAGAGAACAAACAGACCTTTAAACCAAGAGACAGACCTAAACTGTTCAACTATCATAAACTTAGAGGACTAAAATAAATATCTGCTGGCCAAATTACTATCACAGAAACTGGAACAAGGCAGCATTTTAGTAAAATTTGGGGTAAGAAATCACTGAACAGAAGTGTCAAGCATAAATAAAGCAACCAGCTCTACTGAATCCAATTCTGATAGAAGATAAAGTATATTCATTGCTAAAGGCCTTGCAAAACTGAAACAGACGATGTTATAGACATTACTTTTTATGTGGTTTATTTTGGGAGTGCTGCAGTGGCGTTACAATGTAGCATCGAGTTGATTAGCATCTCGTCTTGGTTACCTGAGATAAAGTTAGCACACCAACTTTTATGAGTCACAGACGTTCTATTACACTTTTCAGTGGTTGCTTTCTATTCCTGCAGATAAAGTTCTTTAGTTTTCTGTGACACAAGAACACTTCTCCTGTGAGAAAGCAGGAAAATGCACCTGATTCACCATAACATGGCCACTGCAACACTTGAGTGAACCTACAAACTCCAAGCAGCAAGGACTGTTTCTTGGAATTAAAAAAATATATATATATTTTCTGGTATTTGGCATAATGCAAACATTTAAAAAATATGGTTTAAGTTACCTAAATTAAGGATACTTCAAAACCACAGGGTACTAAAACTCCTTACTTTCTCCCCTTTGTAGTGGTACATGCAGACAGCTCACAGCTGAAGGAGTGACTATAAAAGAGAAGGAAATTACCTGGGAGTTTTCTTGGCAGTCTGAGGTGGTGATGAATGGCTGGCTATTTGCTGTTCAGAGCTCTCTGCAGACTTCTCCTGTGTTTCTCCTTTGTCTTTTGCTAGTGCCTCTGCAATAGCAGACTCTGCTCCACCCTTGTTTTGATGCTCGGCCTTTGGTTCAGCTTGCGCCGATTCACATCTGTACATGAAAACAATTGATGGCTTCTCGCTGGAGTCTGACTTGGCCTCACTGAACCAGTGATGACGCTGAACTGGAGGAGGGGGGAGCATATGTATAACGGTTCCATCAAGACCCACCAACTTTCCTTTCTCTCTTTCTTTCTCTTTGTCTTCCTCATCGTCAGTTTTCCTGCGGCGGAAGAAGCTCTTAAATGATATCCAGCGTTTGGGTTTGGCGTCAGCGGCTCGCCGACCTTCTGAATGAAGGATTGCCTCGGCCTCTGTAGACCTGGTGGGACTGTTTGGTTTGGTCCAGTTGCTGAAATGTCTTTGCAACAAGTTACTTGCATGATAGGGTGAAGAAGTAGACCGTGGAGGAGGAAATGGTGGTGCTTGCTCTGTTTTGGGGCTTGTGGTGGTTGGGGTGGCTCTCACTGGTTTTGGAGAGGGGGTAGCAACTGGCTGTGAAAGTGCTTCTTTCTGTATTTTAACGGCAGTGTTTTCCACTGTCTTGGATGACTCCATTTCAGACTGTGATGTAAACAGAGACTTGGGCCGTACCAGGGTGGTTTTAGTAGCATCTGCATCAGGGGGTAAGGAATACAGTTCTTCTACACTGCAAGACTTGGGTCCAGACTGAGGCGTTTCTGGAGGAGACTGCGGAGGCTGGATGGAAGCAACGATCTGTGAAAGCACCGTGCTTGCGTTCTCTCTGCTGCTGCTGCTGCTGCCAACAGAAGCCTCTGGTGTTAGGTCTATTTTTGGTGCAGGCTCTTGTGTTGCCTTTTGAACCCTCGATGGGGAGCTGTGGTCAGAACTGTGACTTCTCTGCGGTGATATCTGACTTTTACCGAGACAGCTATTAAACTCTTGGACCTTTTGAGCCACAGAACCCAGCCTGCGCTCAGAGCTATTAGTCACCCCCTTCGCCTGGGGAACTTCAGCAGGTTTACTTCCTAGGGCCTCAGTCCCTTCGCTTTCTGTTTCTATTTCTTCATACGTGTGGCTTATTACACTAGTAGTTTTATCTTTGATAGATAGCTCTCCACTAGTTCCTAGAAAACTTTTATAGATAGCCAGGTTATCATATGCATTTGGATTGATGACGATAGGAACTTTAATGGCATTTTTTGAACTCTTGGCATATGTGGGCTCGTCATGAATGATAATAGGAAAAGGTGGCATGCCAGCATTATTGTAGCTGTTGAATTTTATCTCAGATAAATTGGGAGACTTAACAGGGATAGTTTTTGAAGAAACATTTGTAGTTGTAGGTGAAGTAGGAGCTGACTTGTGGCTTGTCTTCCTGGGAGGAACGGAAGGTCCTGAGTTGTTATTAATTAACTCCACCTTAGGTATCTTCTGTCTTGGACTAGTACTAGAAGTCCACACTTCCTGATATCTAATTGCACTGGATTTTTTCAGATTAGCATTTGCTCGTACAGGTGAGGCAGCAGAGGATGTAATAGGTGTCCCTGGAGTTACTGGTGAGCTCGGGGTAGATGATGTGGTTTTGGTTTCTGAGGTTTCGGTCGGATTCTCTTTACATTCATTGGTCATGGCAGCTGATACATCTACTATGGTATATGGTTTGCAAACTGGTTGTTCCATATTCACCACCCTGTAAGGTCTAGCTTGCTCTTCCACAGGCACCAAATTTATAGTTACAGCCTGACCAGAAACGTCTGAAGAACTTTTATTGTCTTGCTTATCAGTCTGCACAGCAATCTTGCCATCCTTCTCCTCCAGTCGAAGCGCAAGGACTGCCTTGTGAGTTTCAAGGTTTCTGGGGACATTTCTGGGAGCTTTTGACACATCCTTCACTTGTTGATTATCACAAAGACTTTCATATTCTGGTTCAATCAATTTGAGGTCCTGAGGAGTACTAGGAGATAACCCTCCATTACAGAGCTTCTGTGAAGAGCTGCTGGCTGTTCCAGAGCGAGACTCTTCTGTCAAAGAAGAGTCAGGAGATGTAGAATCAGAAGATACCATGCTCTGCATGCTCTCTTGCCCATAAAGAATCACAGTCTCTTCCCCATAACCATTTAAAATTTCATCATAACTGTCATCATAATCTACAGCACAGATCCTCTGGAGGGACTTGTTTCTGAGGGGCACAGTATTCCACTTTTTGTCCACACAGAACTGAACAGGAGACAGGGTGTTAGCTCTAAAATTAGCGAAACGAGGTTGGCCCCTCATACGAATTTCCATTGCTAGCAACTCTTCATCACTTTCATCCCAACTCTCATGCTCTTCTTGCATGCTGCCAAAACATGTGTCATCCTCACTCTCCTCTCCACTAGAGAACTCTGGATAACAGAAACGTCCACCTTCATTACTTATGACTTCAGTGCTTCCACTCAGAATAACGTGCTTACTCTGTGAATCCTTCATTCCACCCATCATGCAGCTCGGAGGGATCTTTCTTTCTAACGATCTTTTGTAACAATTATTTATTCTTCCCAAGAAGTTTTCTCTTGAGTTTGTTTCATGTCCAGTTAATTGAGGTGTGGTATCCAAACCTGCAATCTCCTTCAAAACTTCTGTCAGTCCATTATTATTGTTATTTGGTATCATACCTACACCATCATTGTTGCCATACGGCCTGTGAACATGGCTGTAACCTTCAATTTCCTCTTCGTTATTGTTGTTGAGAGGTTTTCTGTTCAGGATGGCTTTGTTCCGGTTCCAACCCGCGGGCACCGCCTTGTTCTCACAGAGATCCGTCAGGCTGATTTCGCCGCACACCCCCTGCCCGTCTACCACCATCATGGTGGGTTTCACAGCTATAGTGGGTTTCTTTGCCACGGGGGGCCGGAAGCTTCCTGTATTTCTTCCACGATGGCTGTTAGTTTGGTTTGCATTGGGTTTCAGGTTTCCATGTGAGAGCGGCTTTTTTTCAGAGACTGGGGGTAACTGATGCAAGCTTTTGGGCTTGAAGCAGTTCTTACATTCACCAGGTTTCCAGACGTGTTCAGTGAAAGTGTTGCAAGCAGACATTTTCCCAGAGCTCTGCGCTTGATGCTGTGCTGTTCAGTGCATGGTAGGAAGGTAAGCCATGTGTTTCCACTCTGCTCACTTTGTATGGCTACTGTTTTGAGCAACGATCATTCTGAAACACAAGGGAGAGTAAGGGTAAGAATGGGGAAAACCCAGCCTGATCGTTACACACACCGCTGTCTACATTGGGAACAATCTGGAAAAAGCAAGTAGCCTTTGGTGATACCTCAGCTCTTTTTACCTACATTTACAAAACTGTGCAACTGAAATGCAAAAAAATGTTGCAAGTACTGCTCTCACACATACAGAATTAAAAATTTGGCAGCTAAGCTCTGTACTACTGAAAACAGAGAGAGAGAGAGAGAGAATTGGCAATTATTGAGAATTCAGAGTAATTCTCTTGACTAGTTCAGGACCATTGACCTTTAATTTTGCCCACTAAAACAAATGCTAGGAAGAGGATATAAACCCAAAGATTAGTGCACATTGCTTTCAACATGACTACTTAAACATGAGAAAGGAAAGTAAGAGCATGTTTACTCTCCTGAATGCAATTGAGATAATTTGTTTTAGCTTTGCATGTGAATGAGCTTGGCTTAAGTGACAAAACATGTTTAAGCAATTCCAAACTCTGCCATTTTAGCACTTTTCCCATCAAATTATAACTGGTCAAATGTTTCGGTTGCAGGCACAGTCCAAACTGCTATCCTGGAGAAGTCAGATAAAAATGCTGACAGGAGTGGTAATAAACCTTCCTACAGCCTCAAAACAAAGCTATGGATTTTTAGTCCCTGATTTGTTTCACAATGTAGCTTTTCTACCCAACTCCTCCAGATATAAAAATTGAAAAAGAATTGAAAAAAATCTCTTTCAAAGTAAACCTTTTTTTTTTTTTTTTTCCCCTGAAACGATCACCCTTAAGTAAAAACCAAACACAAATCTGCTGTGCTTTACAGCCCTTCAAATATCCTGGATTTGAGAGTTTCATGAATTAATGCCTGAAGATTTTAAGCCTTCTAAGCCAAATCCACAAGTCTGGTCTCTTTGTCACTGTTGCATAACTGAAATTATTGGAGACATTTTTCTGAGGTGAAAGAATCTGTATGTCCACTGCTACTTCTGTAAACACAAGCACTGAAAAATCAATGATTTTTATATTCTTACAAGCTTTGGGCAAAAATGTACTTGCTGATCACATAGGTACACCAAAAGGGTATTAATAAACCCGTTCAGCTGAAGATGGAACTCTCTGCAGAGCTGCTGGTTAATAACTCAGCAGCAGGATGGCCATGCTGGAATTCACCACAGGCACAAGTGGGTTTCATCACTGTAGCAAACAATAGAAACCATTAGTACAAGTGACAGTGGTGTGAATCTGTCAGTCTCCTCACGTACTGCTCTGTGCTTTGGCAAAGGGCTGTCCTGTGCTGGAAAACTCTTAATAGAGCAATCCTGTTCCAACACCAGATGGGGCTGAAGTCTAACTCTATTAGTATCTTCAGACACATTCATGGTATCAGGGCTATCATATTTCATACAATGACTCAATAAGTTTCCAGACAAAGCTTCTGGCCAAAAAGTCAGTACCAAAAGCTTTCTCTGTATGACCTAAGAGGTAGAAAGTCTGCCAGACAGAGATTTGCCCAAACTTTCAGCCTTTGTTTTATACATCTATACAGAGTAAAATGCATTTACTTTTTTTTTTCTTATTTTTAATCTCTGCCAAGATTTGTTGTTTCAACAATTTGCCCCATACTATAGGCAGAAAAGAGATTATTCTAAAGTCAGAGGGAGAGAGACTGTGCACATACTAGAGTTTTATACTCTGCTTAGCTCCTTCTCTTCATGTGTTTCACAAATAAAGCGAATGGGGATTCCACTAACAGGAATCTAAACTAAAAGTTCTCTTGGAAAATGTATTTCTCCATTACATAAAACCTCTGAACAAACAATTTAAACAAAAGGTTTAGTGCAGATGTGTGGGTTTTAAGATTTAACCAGGTGATAGTATTTCTCTGAAACTGCACAGGCTGCACTTGCTCTGGAATCCCATCACCAAACCAGACAGCTTTATGGCCTCTTAGGCTCAGCTTTTGCTGCTAATAACGCTGGCGTAGAGACGAGAAAGCAGTTCTGTTGCACACCTTCAGGTGACTGCATTTTTATGTCTGACCACTGGCTGTACTTGCTCTCATTTGCTGAGGTACGCTGGTGCTAATCAGTTTCCTGTGACCCAAATGAGTGCCACACTCAACGTGTGAATGCAGACAATGGGAGCCTTCGCAGAACCGCAGCACAAGGTTCCAGTAGAGTGAGAACCGCAGCAGGGTCACAGCTCTGTGCAAGCAAACATCCCACGTCCCAGGAGTACCACTTTTAGCCAGTCAGCTTAAAACAAAATACGTAAGGCATGCATAGGTATTTTAGCTTTTATGCCCTACTAGAGCTGGTTTAAACACGACCATGCTCTCTAACATGAATTTTGACACAGTCTGTGAAGCAGGTATGAGCTTCAGACCTCTCAGGTTTATAAACCACAGCTGGGTTTCCCGTCGCCTCCGGCAGATGCAGGATGGGCAGTTCCTGCAGCAAGCTCTGACACTGCCTGCAGCTGTTAACAGAGGAAATGTGCACCTTTAAACAAGAGGAAATGTGTCTTAAGGAAACAGCCCGAAGAATTCCAGCACTGTGCCACTTGCAAATCGGAATCACTCCGGTGCCATTACAAATTAAATTCGTAGTGACCTTTACATGTCTAAACAATTATTTCCCTTCTAAAAGGAATTCAGGCAGTTTCTTCACTGCTGTACATCCAAAAGCGTATTTGCTGGTATTTTCCTCTCCCTTTAAAGAAAACACATTTCCCGTTTCAGCTATAGATTCCCTGTTATGAGAGATAATTACAGTGAGAGTGATTACGAGCGCTAACAGTAATGAAATCTTTCGCTGCTAACTGCAAACCCTTCCTCACGTGTTCAGGCTGTCGCTGCCACTGCTGAAACCTGCACCTGCAGTTGGTAGGGGGCAGCAGAGGCCACTGAAGGTAAGGAAACCGCACACAGAGCAAGGGAAAATGGCCTGGCACTCTTCATGTCTACTTTCTCACCAAAACAAGGGCAGAGCCACACATCACATCTCTTAAGCTGCTAGTGGTTAGGTGTCTTTTAATCCTTAACTTCCCTGCTTCCACAGCTGCCCGTGCAAGGGACTAAGGAATGGAAAGGAGCGTGTGCTCGACACAGCTCCTGGCTCTTCTGAAAAATGAGCAGTTTGGATGATAGAACTTACTTGAAGACGATCACTGCAAAATCAGGGCAATACCAACCTCAGATATAAAATACAAACCAGCATTAGGCTTCTAAACAAAGCACTGACAGTAAATTCACAATACCAACATTGTGCATTTCATCCCTGTTGTCTTTAAGCCTTTTCTGTAAGTTGATAAACAGAATTATTCACAATTTACAGAGGGAAATACTGCAGTGCAGTGACGTTAAGCAACTAAAATTTGCCAAGTGAGTCAGTGACAGGAACAAGCACAGACAGACAAGTTCTGCTCCTAATGTGGTGCTGCAGCCAGCAGATCGTGCCACTCCGCTAAACGGTTGAGTCAGCATGGAGAGTTTATCAGCTTTAAAGGCCAGATCACTCTCTGTGTAAATGACAATAACGCTCCTCATTTCAGCAGATGCACAGCTGCACGCAGGAGAGCTCAGTCTGGCCCTGTTAGGTTGATACCAAACAAACAGAAATGCAAAAGCATATTCCAGTTTTCAGGCCAGAGGAAGATGATGACATATTTGGTGCAAAGACAAAGAAGTAATCAGCTGAGATATCCTCATGTCAGGAAGCTGAACCTTGCATAGAAATACAGAAGCATTTTTATGGTTCTTATTTGTTGACATCATCTTAGCTGGGTGCACAAAGATAGTAATAAACATGCATTTCAGGCATTTTCCCTTTGTTCTAAGTAATTTCAGGCTGGCGGGTCTCCTTTAGATGCATGCTGGCTGAATCACAATGAAGGCCTTCTCCAGTAATACTTTATACTAACATAATCCAATTAAAAGGAACTTAATTGGTGTGCAACATTCCCTACAATTTCAACATTTTAAAAATGAATAGTCTCAGTAAGTACCAGATGGTGACATGCACTAATTAATCAGGCCTGCTCAATGAATGAGCATATTAAAATGAATGCACCTATTAGACATGTGTTTCCAGTGCTGCATGCTGCAGAAGAACTCCCCTTAAATGAATGCCTGCTCTATTACTGAGCAATCTGCACAAGTGTGCATTTCATCATTTGTAATTGTAACACTCACTCTTTGATCTCTTCTTAGATTGCTAGATACTGGGTACAGATTTCCTTTTGTCTGTCCCCCTCCAGGGAAAAGGCATTTAGCTTTAGCACTGCCATCCATTCAAAATGGCCTGCAATTTTTATGCTGCAGAATAAATTGCATTGATCAGCCTTCTTATCAGACAACAGCCCAATAAATCGTTGCCCAACAACCCGCCAGGCTCTTGCCATTGACAGGCACGTCCTCAGACTGAAAAACCAGCACGGGGAATCCCACCTAGCTTTGCTACACAGGAGTGGCCAAACACCACAAACCCACCACGGGTTTGTGGTCTTGTCTGAAGCACTTACAGAGATCTGGACAGTCCCTGATCATTATAAATAATAGTGTGAGTCTAACAGAACAAGTATGAAGTGATGGTTATTCTTTGCCAGTACCTGACTACTGGTTCTTCTAATGTCTAATATAACTGTAAACATTCTAATAGACTCTTTGGAAATGCTAAAATGCTCCAAGTTCACAGACAGAGTCCTGCCTGGGGGGCAACAGGCTGCAGAAATGCTCTATCTCTCAGATAGACTTACTGCCTCGGGGCCACTGGCCCATCTAGCACAGCTAACCAGCACCACAAACAAATGTAATGTTCTAATTAGTTTCTTCATGCCATTGGAAAAAAAAAAAAAAAAAAA
>VWZE01022647.1:598539-646270 GCA_013396675.1 Eubucco bourcierii
AAAAAAAGCTTCTTAAATTTTACATAATTTATCCAACTTCAAATGAAAGCAAAACCCCAAGTGAAAGTAACTGCAACATCTGTTAGATCCATGAAGTACAAACGCAGAGAGTTTCACAGCCAGAGTAGTGCCCAGTCTGAAGGCAGGTAGCAAAACAGAGTTGTTTACATCCAGTACTCAGAGCACTGTGCTTTGACTAACCCTGCAGAACTCCTTGATGCTCTCTAGTACCACAGCAGAGTCTAGAAATAAAACCTAAAATATCCATACTAAAAAAGCAAGTTGCACACTTGCAGATCTTGCAGCACTTCAGAGAGGTGAGTGAACATTTCACAACATGGATCGTTGTAGAGAGGAAAAGGGATTCACAATTTTGGTGAAAGATCAAGAAATCAGTCCTGACTCTGAAGGGTGAGGCTCATTTTGGTCACAGCACTTACTTCACAAGAGATACATCAGGCAGAAATGTGAAACTAAGTAATGGCAAATGGCCATTATGAACTGTCCCAATGTTATTCCCAAAGCAGAGTAACAGTCACTAAACATGGGCTGCTTGTGTCAAGCCAGAATTGTGACAATGGCAGGTGGCACAGAAGGAAGTTTCCAGCACTTAGAAAAGTTTTCCCATGTTGCAGATAGGTTTTTGGTTTTTCTTCTTCCCTTGCAGTCAGAACTGAGTGCCCTGGTAGCTGTCCAAGGCTACAAAATGACAGTTCTGCAGAAAATTGCAATGAATCTGCAGTGGACATTGAGGAGGCAATGACCTAGATGAAGAAGTTGTTAACTTACTTCAGAACCTGTCTTCAGCACTATGCTACTGTGACGCTGAGATGCAAGGCGTGTGATGGATGGGTGGGATAACAGAATCACTTCTACCCCAGGTACTGCAAAAACCTCCTAGTTTCATCCTGTCTTGCAGAAAGTTTGCAACAATCAGGAAAACACCTTCAAAACATTTCTGTTTTTAACCTCTCACATTGTATTCTCTGTCCTTTCAAAAGAGCATAAATTACAACATATTTCATAAACCTAAGTAAGTGAAGGAGAACCCTGACTGTTGTTTGTTTGTTGTTTTTTTTCCCTACCTATAACTTGTAAGAATAAAACATGATAGAAGTAAGCAATGAACTGGAACAAAAACCTGCCTAGGGCTAGACAATCTGTAATGCTTCAGAAGAAAACAGGCATTTCTTTACAATTTACCTAACCCAAACAGATAATGCCACAGAGCAGGGAAAAAGCAAGAAACATCCCCAGGTATTCTGATTAGATTCTGCATCATCACAATGAGGACACGAAGAATAATATGGACAAGTGCTCACATTTGGTGCTGAGGCCAAACAGATCAGCCAAGGCATGTATTTGAATACAAACACTTCTGAGTTCCAGTAATGAGAGATTCTTAACTGAAAAAAACCCAGTTACATTTGGTTTGGTAGTTTGGGTTTTTTGTTTTGCCTTCCCCCCACCCCCCCCCACCCCCTTTTTGGAAAAAAAAACAATCCTTTAGCATTAATACAGTGTAAATGTGTGATGACCAGACACACACATATGTATTCATAGGAGCATGATCATTCAGACAGTACTGCACAGCACAAGCTTAAGGGATACTTTTATTTACACAGAAAAGTAAGATAAAGTAGACTTATAAACAGCTTGTTTACCTTGCTCCCTATACAGGGCTGTGTTCCACATTCCAAGATCTTGCAGCACGTTAGGGATAAGTGCATCAGCTGACAGGAACAAGCATAGTAATGATACTTTGAAAAAAAATCCTCTGTTTCAGTGCATTTTAGTTTGTCTCAATTCTATTTAAGCAAGATGAAGAGAATGAAGCCCTTCAAAGCACACAAAAATGCTCTGGCATGACTATAACCTCGACCAATCCCATTATCTTTGATCTACCTTTCCCGGGCTCAGTTGAAATCCTGCCCTTAGATCTTTTTTGCCTGTTGTTTAAGCACATGAAAACAACTAGAAGAATAAACTTTACCGAACCTCTACTAAACCTCTCCAGAATGTGTTCACAACAAACAAAAGAGAAATACCTGAGAAACATTGGAGTGCTGCTGTAGTTACAAAGCCCAGTAGGGTTGTGGCTATCCTTCTGCTGAGCACAGCTTGCAAGCGAAAACACTGTGTATCATCACTGTATTATTGAATCCATCAATTTTGCAACTTCAATTTACTTAAAACTTTCTCCCTTGGACTGCTGCAACCTCTGGCTCCAAAGATCTTTATGCTGAACCCCTGATGCAGCAAAACCCACAACAGCCAAAAATGTATCAGTTTCAGTTTAGCAAAGCAACTTGTGGGTAACAAAATACAAAATAGTTTTAGAAAGGATATGAAAGTTCTTGCTATAAAGTAGCCCAAGACAAAGAAAACTCTGTGGTAACTTAGGAGCAAGTTACCTTATGAGTTAGTGGACTGCAGCCCATGTGAGAGGGCAGTTACCATACAGAAGAGAAAACCTACTGCAGAGAAGTGCTCTCCAGTGGTCTCAATCCCCTCCACAAGATCTTTATGAGTTATTAAATAAATAGTTAAGTTTAAAAATAAAAGACAATCAGCTATTATTAAAAAAAAAAAAAGATAAATAAGAAATAACTGATAAACGAAGAGCAACAGTTCAGTGGGTCTGGACTTGTAATGGGGAAGAAACTTGAGAACCAGGTGTGTGAGCTACACAAAGTTATGGGTGCTCTTGTCAGAGCCAGGCACCAGTACAGCAAGGAGCTAGGCACAGGATTGTTCTTTATCGTGACTTCTGTCAGCAAAACTTGCTCTTCTTCCTACCAAGAAATGAAATAGCAAGCAAAAGAAAAAGGGCACCCTATTATTTCAAGTTTCTAAGAAACTCTCCCAAATTACTAACTGCAGGACACACAAATGGTGCAGCACAATACACAAAGGCAACCAGCAAATTACATGCTTTTGGTGTAAGAAAATCAATGACATGATTTACCGAGTACTGTGTTCAGTTCTATTTATGACATCTCAGGAAGAAAGGCACCATAAAACAACCAGAAAAATATTTAAAGGGATGAAAAGCTTTCCAGATTAAATGAAACAAAAAGATTAGGATAGTTTAGTTCAGAATTGGAAAAAAAAAAAAGTAACATTAAATGACCCATCACATAAAGAAGATAGATGAGGTGTTCCCACTTAGTGTCTGTCTCAAGGGAAGAGCACAAACCCAAAGCAGCATATTTATATCAGTAAAAAGAAAGGGATTTCATATTAAATTCTTCCCAAATCCAGCTGAGATCAAGAGGTGAGCTGCACTCAGGAAAAATGACTGGGCACTTACACATCGGATGAGACACAGACAATTGTATTAGGTGGGGTAAAACCAAAGCCTCCAATTTTGGTGCTTGAACAATACATGAACTACTGGAGTAGAGAAGAACATGTCCTCATTAGCAGATGATTCTTTTGTTGTCCACTTGGGATGTCTGTGCAGCGTGAAGGCCAGGGCTGGAGCTGGCACAGTTTCACTGCAGCATGCTCTGGTGCTGTGCGCATGGTGCCCAGCTCGTGACACTGCGCTCGCCGCCAGTCTCTTCACGCTCATAGAAACTTTTCTCCCTCAGCACCAGGGAACCAAAGAACAGAACCAGAGAACACAAGACATTGTCTTCAAGATTCCTGTTCCATACTCTTCCATCCATCCTTCCACCACTGCATGCATGTCTCTTTTGTTTAGGATGTAACCTCTAGGCCCTTCTGACAATTAATTGTTGATAATGACCTGAGCCTGTTTTCCCTTTTTATCAGACCCTACTCTTTACCTTCAGTGTTTTTATTTTAACATGGTAAAATAACACTAATACTCTATTATAAACTAATGCTAAGGCATTTCTTTTCTTCAGCCACAGGAGAAAATTGTCACTCTTGTGCCAGGCTTATACCTAGCCCTGGAAAAATTCCTTGTGTTCATTTCTACTTTTAATGACTATATGATCATGTGTGATACTGGGCAACCAAGACCTCAGGCTATAAACTATGTGGGCTAAGTGACACTTGCACACACCTCCCAATGACCCATCCATACCCACAGTTACGCAGAAGCAGGATGGTGGTAATTACAAAGGAAAGAAAGTCAGTTGCAAATCTTAGAAAAGATTAGTACTGTTGGAATGTTGTGACACTATGAGAAAAAAACAAGACAAGATGACAAAGGAATGCTCTAAAAGGGATTTTTTTCTGCAACTATCCCGAACAATGTAACTTTGAAGACACAGAATGGTAAGGTTGGAAGGGACCTCAAGGATCATCTAGTTCCAACCCCCTGCCATAGGCAGGGACACCTCCCACTAGTACAGCTCACTCAAGGTCTCCTCCAACCTGGCTTTGAACACCTCCAGGGAGGGAGCAACCACAACCTCCCTGGGCAACCTGTGCCAGTGTCTCACCACCCTCACTGTAAAGAACTTCCTCCTAACATCCAGTTTAAATCTCCCCTCTGCCAGTTTAAACCCATTGCCCCTTGTCCTGGCATTGCAAGACCTTGTCAATAGTCTCTCCACAGCCTTCCTGTAGGCCCCCTTCAAATACTGTAAGGTTACTCTAAGGTCTCCTCAAAGCCTTCTCTTCTCCAGGCTGCAGAGCCCAAACTCTCATAGCCAGTCCTCATCGGAGAGCTGCTGCAGCTCTCTGATCGTCTTCATGGCCCTCCTCTGGACCTGCTCCAACACTTCCATGTCCTTCCTGTGCTGGGAATGTACATTACTAATGTGCAGTGGAAAACAGAAATAAAAATAAAACACATACTCATTCATTGCTTGGTGGAGAAGTGCCTGGAAAGAGCTTGAATCTTTGTAAAACTCCTTCAGTTCTCCATTCCACAGCAACCATCTCCTCCCACTTGGTGCAGTTATTTTGACTTGTTCTTTGCATCTAGGATCAAAGACAGACATTCTAATTTGAAGATCCCTTTGATAATCTTACGGAACTAGCTACAGGTAATTTTTTCGCCATTGAAGCTGGTTCAAGTAGCTTATTCTCACTCAGGCTGCTCTTCTAATCAGTATATCCTTTATTCATCCCAATAAGCTACTTTACCAGGTACGATGAATACAAGAAATTTTAATCTGCAGCCATAAGCCACAGCAATGAAATGAGTGATGAGCACTAAGTCAGAAGGTTAAAGACATTATTGCTCACTAGTGCTGAAGTTAAAAAGAATATGATGACAATTTACACCAGATATTCTTGCCTAGAATCCGTGCCCGTAATGGGAAGTCACTGCTGATGAGAACACCATTAAGGATAAAAGGAAAAAGCACCATCACAGGTGAAATTCAGAAAAGGCATTAGCAGACACTGCAATGTGGTGCTTTTGGCATTCATAATAAACATGCTGACTAAGTGTTGTGTCTGTCTTTAAAGATACCTCCCAAACATTGGGCCACATTCTCTGTGCTTCACCCTGTGCAGAGTTCCACCACCCAATGCTGCCTGCAAAGCAGCATCAGTCAGAGGTAGAAGAGATGCTGCTCTGGAGTTGTGTGCTCAGGTTCTCCTGGAGAGATCAGCTGCACAGACAGAACAAGGCTTCTGCTAATGTAGAGCCTCCTGTTTCTTTTCACCATTTGGTACCAGAGTGGATTTATCATTGTGATATTAAATATAACTCCTTGCATTATCAACAACTCACCGAGAATAAAATCCTAGGGTGTTTGTAACAGCAGTGTGAAAGCAGACCCCAAAGCCAAGAGAATTCAATACCTTACTTCAGAAGGAGAACTTACCCAGACGTTTTTACGCTCTTCGGCCTGATTATCAAGTTAGCAATATCAGAAACCCTGGAAAACCTTCAAGTTCAAAGCTAACAGCGTTCCAGGCACCTTGGGAGGACTCTCTAATGCAGCTGTATTCCTCCACAATGACAGGAAAGAACTAACAGCAAAACTCAGGGCATCTAACAGCCAATAATCATCTTTCTTGGCTACCAAAACCCTCCTGATGTAGAACAAGGAAAAAAAGAAAACAACACCCACACCCCACACCCCTCCCCAAAACTTATTTTAGTCCACAAAATGTGATTCCATACTTAAAATTAATCCATATGTGGCAGAGATGTGCAGTGAAGGCATCATTAAATATAATGAAGCACAGAATCAAAGAAGAAATGAAATACAAATTCTGTATTAGGTTTTGTCTTTATATTCAATAGCTTTTTTTTTTTTTTCTTCCTCCCCTCCCCCCCCGCCAGCTAGGGAATCTGTTCAATTTACTTCATAAGGGATGAAACAGCCTTCATTTTCAAAGACAGATGTTTAAACATATCAAATATGCAAACCACTGGTATTTTTACCCATCACTGCACGATGAGGAAGGGGAAAGAAGGAATCATTTACTGCTTCTGAGAAGGCTGACTTCACACAGGCAAAACCTGCCCCCAGAACCAATCTGCTCTGTGGGCAGCAGCAGCATCCCGCTGCACCCAGCCACTCAAACACCAGAGGTAGCTTATCACAAAGAGCAACATCATACAGAGCTGAACCTAGCACACCTCCGAGCACTCCCACAGCCCCTTGCTGCTCCAGACGTTCCTGCCAGCCCGGGGTGCCCATGAAGCTGATTTTCCACCTCTGAACTGCCAGGCTGTTGAGTGCTTACGTACTAATTAAGAGGCTGCTGATCATACTTGAAAATCACAAGCTGGAAACCTAGCCAGTGGGTCAGGACACAGCAAGAAACAACAGAAGTGAAGCACTGTAAACAAGCTCTAACAAAGGAAAGAAAACAACAACAAATGTTTGTTTGCAGAAATGGCACTGGGATTCTTTTGCTTTAGTTCTTTACAAATAGAAAGGTTTTCCTACAGGAACTGATTGCCAACAGTAAATTTTGCTGCTTGTGCTCAACAGAATCCTAAAAATGCAAAGTTTTTTCTATTCAGAAAAAACACAAACTGAATTTTCTGGTCTTGTACTGCTAAGATGATTCAAATACTCATCTACATGGATCTCAAGGTAAAAGCAGAACCACATTCATTTGACTTGTTTAGGTTTCAAAGGGGGTTTTGCTGACAGTATGCGTTATGAGCACACAAGACTGCTTTGAGTCCGTTTTGTGCAGGAATAGATTTCACAGGAACCAAACTAAGCCCAGGGACATTACATTCTGTCACTGCCAGCCTGAGTAAAATACAAAGGGTTATTGTTACCTGCCTTCTTGGAGGATTCTGAGAGACGTTTTATTCCTTCCATATGCAGCTCTATGCCATTTTGGACTGAGAAGCAGTCTAAGAGAAATTGGTGACACTAGGATCTGCTGCCTCTCCAGGTAAGCACCACCAAGCTGCAAGGCAGTAGCAATACTCTTCCCACAGCTCCCTGATGTGGTCCTGGGCTAAGGAAAACACTTCAGTACTCCATTAAATGAGGAAAAGAGATCAGGAATCTAAACTATGCTTCCCCAGCAATGTTTCTTCAACACTGTGTGCATGAAAGTAATGTTCATGCCGGGTCTCCCAAGTATGTCCCCCAGAAGAAAATATACACTCTGTAGTACTTCACCTTGCAATCTATACAGGAGAAAAATTCTGTGTGGCAGATTCCAAGGTTATGGGCTGAAACTGGGCTTAGTAACACATGCTGGCATTTGTTCTGGTTATATAAACAGTATTTGGGATCCCAGCTGTCATTCAAACGGTGACTAGCAACAGTAATTGCAACAGCTACACCACACAGCGTTAGTAATCTCTTTTGGGCCCCTATTTAAATGGTAGTGTTGGTTCTACTTTGCCTTTTTGTCATTAAAATACACGAGCAAACTGAGCTTCCAAGTCTCCTCTGCAAAACAAGCTGCTCAAACCTTTAGTGACTTTCGTGAATTGTTATTATCACCCATGGACTGTTGCTCTGCAACAGACAACAGAACATTCCTGGAGCTTCACACCAGTGACAAACACAGTGGAAACAAACTCTTCCTACTCCTGAAATAGATTCCTCTGTGTGAGGAGTCCAGGCACTGCCCTTTTATGTCCAGGAACTCATGATAAGAGGGTGGTCATGACTTCTACAGGCTTCAGAGCATCTTCACTTCTCTCAGTGGAGTCAGGTAGGCCTGGTCTAAACTCTTTATTCCCAGTTTACAATTGCACACGAGAAATTATTTGCTCAAACCTCTTTTTTTTTTTTTTTCCCCCCCCCAGGGTAATCAGAATGCATCTCTGCTTTCGATCTTCCTGATCTCCCAATTTATGTTTTCTTTCAGCTTACTAATAAAAAACCCCTTCACTAATTTTAGGACAAGGTTTAACACCATAGCATCCCCAGTCGACTTGGTAACAATCTCCAGCTCACAGTCAGTCTCAGACTGACTTATAGATAGGCCTAATACACATCAACTACACTGCATCTTCATTAATTTAGCTTCTTAATAACAACATAGCAAAACATAACATTAAACTGAAGCATAGCATATTTAAAAGTCAGTTCAGCCTTCTCTCTACTTGTCAGTGAAGATACTTACTCAGACCTCACAAAAACCTTATGAAGTTCAACAAGGGCAAGTGCAGGGTACTACACCCAGGGCGAATAACTTCCCCAAGCTAGGGGCTGACCTGCTGGAAAGCAGCCTTATGGAAAAAGACATGGGAGTCTGGGTGGAAAACAAGAAGGCCATGAGCCAGCAATGCGTCCTTGTGGCCAAGAAGGCCAATGGCATCCTGGGGTGCAATAGGAAAAGTGTGGCAAGCAGATCAAAGGAGGTTCTCCTTCCCCTCTACTCTGCCCTGCTGAGACCTCATCTGGAGTATTGTGTCCAGTTCTGGTCTCTCCAGTTCCAAGAAGGGCAGGGAACTGTTTGAGAAGGTATAGCAAAAAGCTAGAAAGTTCTAGTCCACTCAGCACCATCTTATGGAGAAACGTTGAGGGACTTGGGGGGTTTTAAGCTTGGAGAAGAGAATACTGAGGGGGGACTTTGTCAATGAAATAAGTAAAGGATGGGTGTCAGGAGGATGGGGTCAGGCTTTTTTGAGCGGTGCTGAGTGATAGAACAAACTTGAAGACAACAAGTTCTATATAAGCATGAGAAGGAACTTCTTTACATGAAGGATGGTAAAGAACTGGAACAGGCTGCTCACAGAGATGGAGGAGTCTTTCTCTGGAGTCATTCGAGGCCTGCCAGAATGCTGCTATCCTGTGTACCCTACCCTAGGTGAACCTGTTCTAGGCAGAGGCACTGGACTCAATCTCCAGAGGTCCCTTCCAATCCCGATCGTTCTGGAAAGAAGCCATACGGAGAAAGAGAGGACACATGGCTTTGCAAACACAATGACTTTGTGTTCTATTTTAAAGTTATTTTAAACAGCAAATCTTTTGCTCCGCAGTAGTATAAGCCAGTTATTCAAGAGAAAAAAAAAACAACAACCAAAACCCAAGTGATTCAAGTTTTAATTTTATTCATTTCCACAGAGATTTACAGAAATATTTTTTGGCATAACGAGAAAATTAATCACTACCAACTTCATCTTCTATAGCTGTTCTAAATGCTCCCTATTCAAATAATTTCTCATACACCAGTCACTCAGAAAAGTGTCAGCTTTTTAGAGGCAGTTCTGTTAAAAAGCTTTTTGTTGAATCCGAGTCTGCTAACAGTGAGCCCAAAGCCTACCTTTTGACAGAAACTGCAGTATGCCACACTCAAAAACGGCAGCAGAACTATGTTTGGATGCCAGAATGCAGCAAGTTAAGAAAAAAATTGAATTCTGAAATTCAGTAGTCTGATATTTATCAGCTTGCTTGTCAGGTCTGTACACTGTTTTAGGACTCAGCCTCCACAGTGCTTCATACAAGTATGCCAAGAAATTGAAGGAGATTTGCTCTGCACTATGCAGATGCTCAAAATACACATCAATATGTGCTGGATAGGCTAACTGGAATATTTTAATAGAGAAAATTATAGGCTGTGAAAAGGAAACAACAGTGATGTCTACTTCACTCATAGGCTTGCTGAGGTGTTTAAGTACTCAAAACATAGATAAGTCAGTCTCTGTGGCACAGCATCTTGGTCTAGCAGTTTCTGTTTTTTTCTCCTCTCTGCTGAGTAATCTCACTAACTACTTTTCTTCTAACCCCCTTGGTTGATCCTCCAAGCTCACCTTGCACATAAGGCAAGCCTTCGGGTAAGGTATAGGGGTGGGGAGAAGGTGGAAGGGTGGTTGGGAGCCCCTCCTGGGGTCTCTAATTTCTGGGAGGGATGATGTGTTTCTGCATTACCTTTAACTTGTATATTTCTGTAACTATTCCTGTCTATAGTGTCTATCTCTGCTTGTACATTGTGCTAAGTTGTAAATAGAGCTTCAGTCCTTAACTTCCAGCCGGTTGAGTTCTAGTCTGGGTCATTTTACACAGGGTGGGGGGCAGGGAACTCCCAAACCATCACACAATACAAAACATTTTGCTTTATAGAAGTATTTTGGGTTTAAACTGGCAGAGAGGAGATTTAGACTAGATGTTAGGAGGAAGTTCTTTACAGGGAGGGTGGTGAGGCACTGGAACAGGTTGCCCAGGGAGGTTGTGGATGCTCCCTCCCTGGAGGTGTTCAAGGTCAGGTTGGATGAGGTCTTGAGTGTCCTGTACTAGTGGGAGGTGTCCCTGCCTATGGCAGGGGGTTGGAACTAGACGATCCTTGAGATGCCTTCCAACCTTACCATTCTATGATTTTTTTTCCTTCTTTTTTTCTGTAGAGAGCCAAAAAATATTCCTTAATCTCATATGGTGTTGCAGGAACAGGAAGGCTAAAGAGAAGCGTGGGAAGACACCAACAACCCTAAGAGCATTTCTCAGAATACCTTGGTTATGAAGAGAGCTTGATATAACCCCTCCTTTAGCTTCACCTCCAGCTCTGCCAAGGCAAGACGCAGGCTTACAAACCGCGGCAGTGCCGGGCAGCCAGCAGTGGGCTGGAGCGGCCGCTCGGCGCGCTGCTGGTGGCAGGAAGCAGGTGCACAGCCACTTACAGTTGCCCCATTTCAGCCGCGCTCCACGTTGCCCCAGTTGACTGCTGTTCTGCTGCCAACCCTGCTGCAGCCTGCCAAATGCAATTCAGCACCAGCATACTGTACTTCTGTTCCAACAGTGCCTTCTTCCAAGGTTGATATAATTCAACACGATGAACAAAAGGATGGTTTCATAACGCTAATTAGCATTGTGTAGTCAGAAGATAGACTGTAGGTCTGTATCTCTAATGTCCTATGGTAAATTTGTTCTCTAGATGTAAAAAGCTGCTACATTAACCATGTCTTATTTTCACATTTTTCTTTTCAGAGAAGTCTGGATGAATTGTGATGCACACAGTCTCAAACACTAGCCAGATGATCCTGCCTAAATCTCAAGTAAGACAAATTAGATGAGATCTTCAATCACTGCCTTGGGAGGTGTGGGTGATATACTGCATTTCAAAAGTAACAGTGTTGGAAAAATTCCATTTTCACTCTCCAGCCACTGTACTCTTAATTACACGCTAAAACTTGGAGAAACAAGAACTGGAAAAGAGCAGAAGAGAGACTTCAGAGATAATGAGATGGCTGCTTGCTGAAATTAGGCAGCTTGATCTTAAATGTCTGCAGAGATGAGCTAAAGAAAGATTCCTCCTGCTGCCCAGTGCCTTCCTTTTAGCAAAAGAGCCTTCTGCAGTAACTAGTTCTAAGTAAGACATGAAACTCTAGCAGCAAGTTCACTATTTGGGCGAGGGGTTTGGGTTTTACAGGGTGTGACTGAAGAACTAGTTTGAAGCCACGTAGAAGTAGTAAAATAATATCTGCCTCAAATCTATGTGAACCTTTAACATGCCAGGATCCATAGGTAAATAAAAGTATCTGAGGTCCCTGGAGCCCTGTTGTTTGGAATGCCTGTTCATTTCCTGGTCCACACTTCCTTTTTACACTCTAAAAACAAAGTGTGTAAAAAGCAATTAGGAAGAGGTGTCAAACTAATTTATTTTTTTATAATTCAAGTCCAATTTCAATCTTACCTATGAAGATTGTGATCCAAACCCTCTGACAGTTATGATTGTCTAAGGACTGTAAATTCTTTAGGCTCTTTGGATGTGTTTGGTTATCCCATGCCAATGTGGACCATACCTGTGTTTTCTTGTCCAATCCAGCAAACACTGGATTGTTATATTTAAATGCAGCATTACCACTGCTGCTAAACATACTCCAAGAGATCTCAGGTGAGTACATACTTGTCTTACAGTGGTAACCACAATATGAATCTTCCATGTTCAAAGGTTATATGTGCATCAGGTGGCTGCCTCAAAACTTTTGCACAACTAAAGCACAACTGAGAGTATAATTTTCCTTTAGGGTTGTTGCAGTGTTACATTTATCTCCGTATATTACAAGTGCAGAGCTTTAACTAGAATGAAAAATTGCTTGTTGATATTTTATGTGTCAGTGAATGTGACTCTAAAAATCCCTGTGCCCAAAACATTTGGGAAAAATGATTGAAATCACTATCTGAAAGTTAAGTAGTGAGGTTGAAGTGGGGTTAAAGTCTCATAAACAGCACCTGCATCCTTTGTATAGTGTAGCAGCAGAGTAGCAGAGAAGCAGACATGATACATATTTATAAGCAGAGACACAAAAGTGAAGAAGTGCCCAAGCATTAAATATGTTGGTGTTATTTCTGACATCTCCAGACTGAGATCTACCTAAGACATACACAGCACAAGCAGAGAGCTGGAATAAATGTGACCAGATAAAAGAGGTCTTTAAACAGAGATGATTAAAAAAATAAAAAAAAAGGCAACACCACCAAACAAAACTATATTAGTAATGAATCCCAAATAAACATCGTGTAGACAGGCAACTTATGCCAGTGGAAGATGCAAACCTACTTAACAGCATCTCTCTATAGAGACCAGTCTACCACAACACAGCCAGCAACGGCAGACCAAATGCCAGCCACTTCTGGATACCTGTAGTAACTGACGGTGTGAGATGCCATGGCTTTGCCCACAGTAGTGGTTTTAGGAAAGATTCCCAGTGTTGCCTTTGCAGTGGTCTGCTGTGCTCACACTAACATTGGAACATGTCCCCACCACATCATCTCTGAGGTGCCCAAAGCAGTATTTTAGCCCATGGTGGATGTAAGCCATGACAACTGTTTGCTGTAGCACTTTGGCTGGTGCTGATGACTGAAAAAGATTCTTTTTCCATAGTATTTACCAAAATTGATACAGACTTACCCATCAAGGTTCCCATAAATATCTTCCCAATATAATCAATACGATCCAGCTTTTAAGTAGGCACTGTAAAATTTACAGTTAAGTTAGTGACTTCGTGGACATGAGCAAACACAACTCGTGGCCATTTCTTCATTTTAAGGAGGAGGTGAGAATTTACGATGCATGATGTTATGAGCAAGGAACTTCCAAAGCCAGTTCTAAACTCATCTTCAGTTTTCATAAATACCCAAACTCTATCCCCCCCTCCCCCTTTGCTCATTTCTAAAGTCTTTCTTCTTTTTTCCTCTCCTTATACTGCTCACATGCTTTGTTGGATCAAAATTCTCTACGGGTCAAGGGAATAAATTCTGCATTGCACTCAGAGCAATGAGAGACACTATTAGGTATTCCCAGGATGCACTATCACTGACAGATGAGATGCAGAGGAACAAGTGGAGACTAAACATTTTTTGCATTAACAAGAGGAATCTCCAAGTGGTTCAATTGTTCTAGTGTATTTCAAGTGAAGGACACTTAACTCTGCTTCTTCCAGGACCAAAGTATAAATACAGGCAATCAGGTATTTACCCACTGCAGGCAATAACATTTCTACCTATTTTTTTTTTTCTACTTAAATGTAAATGATGCACTAAAAAAAAAAAGGGCATTCCTATTAAATGTGAAACAAGTGCTTTAACAGAGAAGTGGGGGGAAATGGCAATGATCTGTGTGCTGTCTGCAGCCCTACAGCCCCAAGGAGCCTACAGTTCCCAACAGCCTGCCACTGAATTAAAGAGTAAGGGCAGCTTCAAAGACATTATTGGTACTCCATCATGTGCATTCAGAAAGAGACAGCCATGAAGCATTGCCATGCTGTTATAAAAGTTCTTATAAATATTCATGTCCAGCATTTGTACCCTAAGCATTAAATCATTTCTTCACAAAAAAAGGAATGGGGGGAAGAGAAGAAGAAATTATTGTTTCCTCAGTTTTAAAGAGTTCAAGGCAAGAAAAAGGACAAACTTGTGCCCAAGTGCTCTTTATAAAACAGCACTAAACCCAGAAACTTAGTAACAAGAGAATATTTTCAGGTAGTTTTGTGGGGTTTTTTAAATTACATTTGAAGTTTTAAAACAGTTTGCTAGTATTATATTAATGATTTATTGATCACTTGAATTACTTGAGGATGTTAATAATTTCAGTTTCTCTGTCATTAGGTTTTTGAAAAATACCATTTTTTCCTGTTGCTCTGACATTTGTATGAAGACAGACTTGGTTGATCACTTAGTCACTGCCCAAGAGAAACCTAACATCCCAGAGGCAGATAAATAAGGCAGGGCATTGTGCAACTTGATCCATCGACACGTGGCTGCTGGGAGCTAACAGCCAGACTGCAATCCCACCACCCTCTTAAAGCACTCCTTTAAAAACGATAGTTCCTGGCATGCAGTATCTCCATTAAGCCTGTGTGACTTAAAAGTTTATCAATACTCCTGTGAATTCATACAGATGACTGTAATACATGCTGGCAATACAAGAGCCTATTCACAAGTAGCTTGTGCACAAAAGAGAAAAGATACTGCAAAACAGCTTTGACATAAAATTATAAACCTCATATAAAAGCGGTAAGATGTAATGTCTAAACTCCTCAGACACCACACAAGCAGAGATATCAGTGAGGGGCTGGCTTAGACCTCCTGCCTCACTTCCATCCTCCCTCCAAGCCAGACCCATGTATAATTGACTCTGCCTCTGCTATTCTCTTAGTTACCCTATTGTTCCAGGACCATCACTTGTCCAAAGGACATGTTACACTAAAGCTTAAGGAATGAAAACTTTTGCAGGAGCTCTTCAGATTCTACACTCTGGATGTACCTCCTCAGTTAAGATGCTACAGCTGGAATTAAAAGGAAGGAAAAAAAAAACAACCCACAAAACAAAAAACCCAAAACCAACCAACCAACCAACCAACCAAAAAAACCCCCAAAACAACAAAACCAAACCAAAAAGATCTGAGGAGGTGCTTAGTTGCTTACAATTTTAGACCCAATTCTGCCACAGGGATTTCAGCTGGCAAGTAGACACACTGCTGGCTAAACAGGATGATCAAGCAATATTAACAGCAGAAGAGGCTTATGGTCACAACACTTTGGATTCCTTCTTGTATCAGTAAAGGCAGATGTACCTGGCTCTGCTCTCAGGTGCATTGGACACGTCTCACTAGGGTTATTTCAGGCACATACCATGTTTAGAAATAGAAAGCCAAACGAAAAGTGGTGCTGCCTCTCACTTCTCTCAGGAAAATTGCCTCTTGCAAATGCTTTTATCATTTTCATTATATCCTGTTTGATTTGTTTTACCGTCTTGACTGGAACAATGACTATGACATAATAGAAAAAGATTTTTCCACAGGCTGGTTCTAATTACATTAAATCTCAAGTGAGATAGAGCATTTAAATAAGAAACAACAACTGTAGAGTCTGAGATAATAACATACTGAGATACTAGGCTTTTGGAGAGCACCATTAAAATGATGCATTAAACATTACAGTGCACTCTGATCACGTTTCAACACAAAAGCCATTCCTTCTGTGCCACACCGCTGCAGAAAGAGGTTACTGCAGTGTTCAGTTCTCAACTCTGAAACATCAGCCCTCACGCTGGAAGTTACACAGATCTTGGCCAACAAGGCCAAGTGTAAGGTCCTGCACCTGGGTAGGCACAATCCCAAGCACAAATACAGGCTGGGTGGTGAATGGCTGGAGAGCAGCCCTGAGGAAAAGGACCTTGGAGTCTGGGTTGATGAAAAGCTCAACATGAGCCTGCAGTGTGCACATGCAGCTCATAGAGCAACCTAGTCCTAGGCTGCATCAAGAGCAGCGTGGCCAGCAGGGCAAGGGAGGGGATTCTGCCACTTTACTCTGCTCTTGTCAGACCCCACCTGGAGTACTGTGTGCAGTTCCGCAACCCTCAGCCCAGGAAGGACATGGAAGTGTTGGAGCAGGTCCAGAGGAGGGTCATGAAGATGACCAGAGAGCTGGAGCAGCTCTCCTATGAGAAAAGGCTGAGAGAGTTGGGGCTCTTCAGCCTGGAGAAGAGAAGGCTTCGAGGGGACCTGATAGTAGCCTTCCAGTATCTGAAGGGGGCCTACAGGAAGGCTGGGGAAGGATTATTTACAAGGTCTTGCAATGACAGGACAAGGGATTTGAAGTGGCAGAGGGGAGATTTAGACTGGATGTTAGGAGGAAGTTCTTTACAGTGAGGGTGGTGAGGCACTGGAACAGGTTGCCCAGGGAGGTTGTGGCTGCTCCCTCCCTGGAGGGGTTCAAGGCCAGATTGCATGAGGCCTTGAGTAACCTGTACTAGTGGGAGGTGTCCCTGCCTATGGCAGGGGGTTGGAACTAGATGATCCTTGAGGTCCCTTCCAACCTTACCATTCTATGATTCTATGATCTGTGTAACACCAGCTGCAGGACACCTCTGGGTGGGAGGAGGCAGTTGTGTATGCAAGGGGAACTACAGGATGGAACACTCCATGCACCACGGCACAGAGTTAAGCCTTTCTGCCACAAATGAACTCTCTTCTGATGCGCTCAGAAAGCAAGGCACATCACCTTCAGATTGCTGAAACCACCCAAACACAAACATGTTGAATGGAGCCTGTGGCTACCTGGAGTGGAAACACAGTGAAGCCTGTCACAGTCCCATTGCTGGTGCATTCAGTGGTCACCACACAGCTGTGTCTACAGTATTGGTGCTTATGAGACCCTGCAGTAAATTCCAGTGTTGAAAACCTAAACTGAGAAAAGAGAACTTGGGGAGAGGGAAGGAATTTAATTTCTCCCCCATCACCTCCTTTTCCTTTGGCTAAGTGCCAGCTCAGGTTGAAGAGAAGGTAGGACTGGTGAGGTCACACCTCAAATACTGGGTTCAGTTTTGGGTGACTCACGACACAAATGACACTGAGGAGCTGGAGTGTGTCCATAGAAGGACAACAAAGCTGGTGAAGGATCTAGAGAACAGGGCTAATAAGGAAGGCTGAGGGAACTGGGGTTGTTTAGTCTGTAAAGAAAGAATGCTGAAGGGAGAGCTTCTGGCTCTCTACAGGTCCCTGAAAGGAGGCTGGAGCTAAGTGGGGATCTGTCTCTTCTTCCAAGGAACAAGTGATAGGACAAGAGCAAATGGCCCTGAGTTACACCAGGAGAGGTTTAAGTTGGACATGAGGAACAGTTTCTTCATTGAAAGGTTTGTCAAGTCCTGGAAGAGGCTTCCCAGGGCAGTGGTGGAGTCACCATCCCTGGAGGGACTGAAAAACTGTGTAGATGTGGTGCTGAGGGACATGGTTTAGTGGTGACTTGGCAGTACTGGGTTAACAATTACTCTTGATGATCTTAAGTCTCTTCCAACCAGAATGATTCTGTGATTCCATGATTCCCCATTGGGAGGAGGACAGTGCTCCCACTCCTTTTACCTGCAGATAGTTACTAGACTTGACTTCACATCAAATCATGCGTAAGTGATTTGCTAGCGTACAGCTAGAGCTGAAACACACTCATGTAAAGTTGAGGGGAGTAGGGTTACACAGCATCTTACAAAGAAGTTCTTCAGTACCAGGGTGGTCAGACTCTGAAATAGGCTACCCAGGGAGGTTGTGAATGACTCATCCCTGAGGGTGTTTAAGGCCAGGTTGGATGAAGCCTTGAGCTGCTGAGTCTAGTTGTGAGGCATCCCTGCCCATGGCAGGAGGTTGGATCTCTGAGGTCCCTTCCAACCTAAGCCATTTTGTGTTTCTATGATCCACACAGATCTGGCTGTCAGTTACTCCACTGTTCACCTCTTTCTCCACAGTTGTCAAGGTTTCAAGGAAATGATCTAGATGCTGAGGACTAAGACTTACTTTCAGTCAATAGACAGAGTCTGTGATTCTAAACGCTGTGCTTAGAGAACATAAAACCTTCGCAGCAGAAGTTCAGTAAGTAAAGCATTCTCCTCTAAATAGCAAGCTATATATACACAGTCTCAAGCTGTGCAAGGGGAGGTATAGGCTGAATATTAGGAGGAAATTCTTCACAGAGAGAGTGACTGGCATTGCAATAGGCTGCCCAGGGAGGTGGAGGAGTCACCATCCTGGAGATGTTCAAGAAGAGCCTGGATGTGGCACTTAGTGCCATGGCCTACTTGATTGGCTAGGGCTGGGTGATAAGTTGGACTGGATGAGCTTGGAAGTCTCTTCCAACCTGGTTGATCCTATGATTCTATTAATAATGCAATTAAATACACAAAAGAAATTTGAAAAAGTTTATTTCAGCACAAAATTTAAGAGATTTCCTTCTGTGTATATTCTGCCCTTCAGTCTTGCAACACTGTAAGTGCTCTTAGGCACAAATTACCTGTGTTTGTCTAGGGACCAAAGCCACGGCACCAAGGAGTGACTGCTCACAATCAGAAAGCTGAGCAATACCAGTTAAATTACAACACCTCAAAAATATTTTCTGCATGCAGCTTGGAGATATCTGCACAGCCACTGCTGGAAATGCCTGCCTGAACAGATCTAAATCTGGAAAGTACAGACAGATACAAAGGTAATCAGTAAGAGATACATACAGCTCTTGCTGCCTCTGAACATATTTCAGTTGCATTTAATACAGAAAACTAATAGTTAACAGAGAAATATGTACAGGTTAAATTCCTCCTAAACTGCCTTTATGTTGTTATAAGAAAAGCCTAATATACAAAAGTACACTAAAATGAGTTGAAGATGCTCACCTTGATGCAGCCTCACCACTCCTCTTGTGCTGGCTCTGCTGTTCTCCTGACACCTCTGAGCAGATTCAGCTTTCAAACTGCAGCACATCCACCTGTGGATGGGGAGGAAAAGTTGTTTGGTCAGGTCAGCAAATCAAGTGAGCTCAGGAATCTAGAGTAAACACCACGCATTCAGACAGAGTGGAGCAGCAGTGGAGTAGCTGTTACAGCTCTGTATCCCAAGCAGTAGTGCTCAGTGGAGGAAGGGCAGCAAGTTCTCCACAGGCATCACACAGCCTACAGACAGATACTCCTCTGAGGCTCTTGGGCTCACACTGACCACCACATTGCATAAAATGTTTCCATTCTGCTCCAGTCTGCCTTTCAAAAGAGTACTTTGGTCATTTAAATCTAGCAGAGCAGACTGTCACAGCCTCTGCCACAAGGCTCACATGAGCACTGTTCTTCTGCCCAACAGATGCCCTGGGGCCAGATGGTCTCCTTGGGAGCTGTGATTGGCTCATGTAATCATAAGAGACAGGGTCTTCCTTTAGCTGTTATCAAGAAACAGACTAGTGTACTTCAAGTGGGGCTGCTAGTACAAATGCTCTTCAAATTACCATGGTAGTTACCTTTTGAATTTCTTTTTCCTCCCACTCTCTAGCATACACCTGAAACACCAAAGCCAACTAAACAAAAGGCTGCTTCTTCCCCAAAGACAGTAATCCTTTGAAACTCACTAGTCTCCATCCAGAGTTGCATTAAAGGCTGATAACAAGAGAGGTTGCACAGGTCGTGATGAGCACTGCAGAGAACATGCAAGATGAGGTTAGGATACTCATAAAGTCAATGCTAGTTCCACAGTGCTGGGAATTCACAAAAGAAAGGGAAAAAAAAAAAAAAAAAAAAAAAAAAGAAGAGAGACCTTCTTCAACAAATTGGATGCAATAGATCACACTTCTAGTGCTGTATCCCACACTGTATCCCACAGCTACTGAATTCCTGAATCCTCATTGACTGGAGTGCCACATACACTCCAGGTTTGCTGTCCAAGTTTCTTCCCACACAGGCTGGTGGTCCCTCATTAAGAGCAGGATTTACAGAGCACAGATTTCAGATTTTATAGAATCCACTGTGCTTTCTAAAGATCCATCTTTGCTTCCCATCAGCTGAAATAACACTTTGGGCCACGACTCCTGGTGGAATTTTTCCTTCCTTTTTTTTTTTTTTTCCCCTTGAAACTTGCAGTGCATATTTCTTAGGCGGACTCTAAGGATGCTAATAATAATTATCAGCACAGTTTCTCTCCCCGTTTCCCCCTCTTTAATTCTTTGAGATACAAGTACTTCTATGTTACAGGAAATGAGGACAACAGAAAGCTGCAGATCCCATGAATGTAAAAATTGTCTTGAAGGCATAGAACAATTCAGCCTTAATTACAACCAGCTGGAGTCTGCTCTCTTCACACTGGTACTTTGATAATTAACCAAATCCTGATGCAAGACTGAAGTATGGCACTACCGCTCAGACAGTCAAAGCTGATTTTTGTATCCACCACTGAAATAAACTTCAATGGATATTATCAGCTAAAGTCTCGCAAATGGGTAACACACAGTCATACAAGGCATAGGCAAGGATTATTCTGCCTTCTGTGAGCTGGGTGCTGTCTTTCTTTATCTGGAGAAGAAATATATTTTCCATTAAAAAAAAAAATCAAACTCATAAATTTTGATTAGAATCACAGAATTGTCAGGGTTGGAAGGCATCTCAAGGATCATCCAGCTGCAAGCCCCTGCCATAGGCAGGGACATCTCACACTAGGTCAGGTTAGCTCAGAGCCACATCCAGCCTGGCCTTAAAAACCTACAGGGATGGGGCTTCCACCACCTCCCTGGGCAATTTGATCCAGTGTCTCACCACCATCATGGTGAAGAACTTCCTAACATCCCATCTCAATCTACTCCTAATTTGGCTCCATTCCCCCCAGTCCTATCACTACTTGACACCCTGAAAAGCCCCTCAGCAGCTTTCCTGTAGGCCACTTCAGATACTGGAAGGACACAATAAGGTCACCTCAGAGCCTTCTCTTCTCCAGACTGAATAACCCCAACTCTCAGTCTGGTCTCATAGGGGAGCAGCTCCAGTCCTTTAATCATCCTCGTGGCCTTTCTCTGGACACCTTCCAGCATCTCCAGATCTTTCTTGTAACAGGTGCTCCAGAACTGGATGCAGTGTTCCAGGTTGGGTCTCACCAGAGTGGAGTAGAGGGGGAGAATCACCTCCTTTGCCCTGCTGGCCACGCTGCTCCTGATGCAGCCCAGGTTCTGGTTGGTTTTCTGGGCTGCAAGTGCACACTGCTGGCTCATGTTGAGCTTCTCATCCACCATCACCCCCAAGTCCCTTTCCTCAGGGCTGCTTTCCAGCCAGTCACTGCCCAGCCTGTATCAGTGCTTCAGATTGCCCCAAGCCAGGTGCAGGACCTTGCACTTAGTCATGTTGAACTTCATGAGGTTGGCTTGGGACCACCTCTCCAGCCTGTGAAGGTCCCTCTGGATGGATCCCTTCCCTGCAACCTGTCAGCCACACCACACATTTTGGTGTCATGAGCAAACTTGATGAGGATGCATGTTATTAATATATGTAAATCCACTCAGTTCAATTCCTAAACTTAAATATGTTGAAGCCACAATGCTGATGTAAGAAAATAACACCCAAAGACTCTGATAGGCATTACTGTAGTAACACACATTTATTTCTCAGAGTATGCCAACTCTGAAGTTGTGGGTTTGTGTTACTTCCCAAGTAAGCTTTATATGGGTGTTGAAACCAAATAGTACTATGCCCAAAATTAAATACACTGACTCGACTGCCAATGCTTATACTCTGAAACTATTACAGGAGAGGATGGCAAAGATGGCATCTCAGAAGTCTGGAACGTTTGGAAGGCAAAGTTGCTAACCCATTCCTTCTGTTTGTAGTGAAATACATTTTAAAATCATGAGATACCTGAGTTGTATTTGCAGCAAAAAACAAACCTGAAAGGGGCAGACAGTACACAGAAGAGGAAGTTGTCATCCCCTGTTCTATTTTCAGCAGTTTCCCTGAATATAGGATAGTTTAGACAGATTCAATCCTTTTGACTGTTTATTCAGCCAGTTAGTGCTGCAGAGATGTGGAGAAAACTTTTTCCTCACTGCTTTTTAAACAAGTTCCTGCAACTTCTATTTCTAGTTACTAATTCAAGAAACTTGCTGGGAAAAAATTATTTTAACCTGTCGAGAATGTTCATAAAACCAGCAATACACCACTAAAGGTGTTGGTAAAGGCATTCAGAAATGTAACTCATCAGTAATTGTCCTGGGTAGGGCTAGAAGGAACAAACCCATCACATAGCTCAGCAGCACACTGTCAGCCTTCTTCAGAGATCTGGGTGGGGAGACAAGAATCTCAAGAATCTGGAATAGAGATTCTTTTCATTTTGTATTTCATTTGCCCTCACACCTTATCTACCATTGAAAAACAAACAGTCCCAGTCCTGTTTGCGCGCTGCCTAACACAGTCCTTCCATAGGCAAAGTCTGAATTCTGTTAACTATCTTTGGAATGCCACTGTAAGGCAAGTCACAGAGTCACCATGGCAGTGCAAGTTAAAGTGTAACCTGCAGTTTGTCTCTGGAGAATACATGGAAAGTGATGGACCAAAATTAGAAGCTTCACAAAATAACAGGGTAACCTGTAAAGAATGACATACACAATATGGCTGAAAAAGAACAATCTGGGTATTTTGGGAGTTCTTTTGAAGTCTATTAAACCCTCCACCTATTCATCTGTGAAGCATTTTTGCTTAAAATAACGTATTCTAATGTTCATACTTAAGATGGTGATGGTAGAGCTGGGAAAAAAAAAATCCTGCTCTGCAAGAACAAAGAAGGAAAGTCTGTGTCAGCAGCAACTGCTTCTGAAAGCATTTTCAGAGACTCACCTTTGAATGGAGAAGTTGCATTCTAGATGACTTGCTAAGAAAGCCTCCAGCATTCCAATTCTTTGTGTTAAAAGACAGGACAAGAGATAGGGTTGAAGGAAGCCACCATATGAGGGGGATGCTGCAGCATAGGGGAGAAAGTGACTCTGCCCAGGGCCTCGTGGCAGCAGGGTTCCCTGCACTGCACAGAGCATCAGCAGCTCCCAGTGCCTCAAACACATGCCTAGGCGACTGTGGGAAGGCTCTGGTTGTGCTGTAAGAAGTGAAGACCTCCTGTTAGCACAGCTTGCAGTGCTGCTTTCTTAGCTCTGCGGCCCAGGTGTATTTTTAGCTGTGGCTGCATTCTGTTCTCTCATGCCACCACTCAGCTCCTGATATTACCAGGCAGGCCAGAAGGATGAGATTTACATAAGCACCAATATGCTACTTTCCTAATAGGGACAGCATGGAGCTAATGCAGCCACTTGCATTTACAGGTTGTAGCAAAAACATAGCACCAGGACTGTAGGTTGCAGCTCCTGAGTATCTGGACAGCACCTGAAAGCAGAAATCTTTTTATGGCAACTACATAAGTAATCTTTTCCAACTGGGTAAGGGTTACTCCTACTTGTACAACATGATTCTTGCCTGCAGCAGGTTCAAGTGTGTTGATTACCTTTTTCAAGCCTATAAGCTGATCATTTCCTTAATTAGTAGGATCTGAGATGTGTGCAGTTTGGCCTTTTTATACTTACTCAAAGACTGGGAACGTGTGTCTTGCCAAGACCACATCACAAAATAACAGGCTAGAGAAAAATGAAAATACCCAGCATGAAAACTACAATCTAATTATCACCACCTGAACAGCTGATGAATGAAATGACAAATACACGAGTGTCACATGATTGAAACTAAGAGAGGGTGAATTTGACATTGGTTCAATATTCATAACAAGTGGAGACCTCACCTCTTAGCCCTTTTGCACATTGTTCCCACAACGAGCAGTCTACCAACCCACCACAAAAAGAGCTCAAGGAGGCCACATCCTGTAGCAGAGATATTTTGATGTGCAACAGAGGAGCCAGTTTCAAATGAAGGGCAGTTTGGTTTGGAATGATTCTTTTACACATTTCTGGGATGAATTTTCTATTTTTTCCTGTCCTGTTTATGTGAAGTTTGCAGAGACAGCCACCACACCAGGATTAATGCAACAAACACAAGCATCAGCCTCCTTTTATCAGAGGAACTGACAAGGCCAATGCTTGTAACATAGCTGTGATGGGGTAGATATCATAGGTCAGCCTAAGGGAAACAGAAGACTAATGGAAGCTCATGAAAAATCATAACTGCCCTATGGAAACCACTGCACATAGGGATGCTTAATAAATATTTGTGTTGCTGTTACTTCCTCTGTCAGTGTTTCTATTTTGAATCATGACCTTCTGATATCTTTTTTTTTTTTGGGGTCCAGACATTTGCAGTAAAGGTTTACCTCAACTGGACCAAAAAAAACTAGTAAGCCAAGTGTCCGGGGAAGAAGAAAATCTTTTCTTAGCCCACTCAACCCAAACACATCTTGAATTTAGTATCTTTAGCTATTTTTGAAGTAGAGCTAAAATCTTGGGGTTTCAATCTTTTTTGGTTTTGATCAAAAGGAAACTCAAATGTTGCCCTGGTTTAATGATATGATTCTGGGATTTCCACAACACTGATGAGGAAAGGAGCCAACCTGAGCTGGACACAAAGCACACAGAATTTTGTGCCTCTGCTCCCAATACTTTTTCAAACTGTTAACAACAAAGTAATTGATACAGCAGCTGAAGTCTGGCAAACTGTTCAGGAGTGCACAAAGGCAATGCAGCATGGGAATGTACAATCATAATATTTTTATGGTTATTAACTTAAAAATAGACTGAAGCCAATAGCCCCTCCCAGCCTTCTGCAGGTACCTAAGCTTTATCTGCACCAGACTCCAATGCCAGTATTTCATGTTCCTTCCTTGCGCTACGTGCCAAGCCAAAGAGAAGAAACAAAAGCTGCTGTTGTTTCTGGAAGAAAAGGATTCTGCAGGAACTGGTGGGCAGTTTCCTTTCATGCAGACACAAGCTTGCATTCTGCACAACGAGATAACCACTGCGAACCTGTTCCCACTGCTATACCCTTCCACTGCAAAGTGTCCCTAGAGAAATGTCTATGTGGGTGCTGTGTGTGGGAGAGGAGCTGGAGAGCAGGGTCACAAAAATTCTCTCCAACAGTGACTGACTGTGTGTGGCTGCAGAACTAGGTAGGTTGTTGAACAGAACTCGTTCAGCTCCCTACAACCTTCCATTGTTACCGTGAAGGTGGTGACTTCCTCTTCATTGAATCTTTCCTCTTATTTCGGTCTTCCTTCCTGATGATAAATGCACCTTTTATTATTCTAACCAATTCAACATTACTCTTTTAGAAATTTTATCACTCTGATTTCACTCAGTGAGTCAAGTGGAAAAAATGTGTTCTCAAGCTGAGAGAAAACCCTCCCATTCAAAATTCCTCAGCCAAGAGCACCTCCCATGCAACATCCTCCAGCTGTTCTCACAAAGACTCTGTTCACGTGGCAAGTTCAATCAGTCCCCACCTGGGCCAGTCTGGAGCACCTCCAGCAGGAAGGATATCTGCCCAAGTCAGCAAGCCCTGGCTCTTCTCACGCCGCCTCCTGCTTGGCTCACCCAGCACTTCCCCAACTACACAAACCTCTTGATGTTCAGCCTATTAAGATCTTCCTGTGCCAGCAGAGAAATCTATCACGTGGCATTGTTATTTCTGCTCCAGGGCCACTGACTGTCACTTTTATCAGCTAAATAATAGTGATTTGAATACAGCAACAATTATGGGAACCTATTACCTCAGCTGAAGCCATTATCCCTGGTAGATTTACAGTCATTGCTCTTCTGACAAAGCCTGGATGCATAAAGAAGTAGTTGCCCTGCCAGGGAGGAATATGTACAAGGTAACAAACAAAACATCACCTTCCAGTTTCTAAAGAATTTTTCCTCTAAAATTATGACAGTTGTGAACTAGTCGTATCTTCTCCTAACCTGAAGAATAAAAGCCATGCTGAGATGGTTCCCTAACAAGAGTAAGAGTACTGCTTTTTAACATATGCTGTTAGTATTTCTGGGCTCTGAAGTGTCTTACAGAAACCTGAAAGCACACTGAAGTGTCTCAGCTCCACAGCTTCTCCAAAATAAGGACAGAGGAACTGAATTGTTATTCTCTTGTTCTCATCAGATGAGAGGACACTCTCAAAGAGAAAGGACCACGCTGGTAGGGATAGGAAAAAAAGCCCAAACCCAACATCAAAAAGATCACAGTAAATTTAAAAACTCATAAGAAAAAGAAAATTTTTCTCCTCAGTCCTTTTCAAGCTTCATTTATCAACACTGAAAATGAAAGGAATCATTTGCAGTGAAGCCCTCTCTTCTTGCCACTATTAAGTAGGAGAAATGGTTTTAAGCTGAGAGAGAGAAGGTCTTAGGATGAAGTATTTGAGGATGGTGAGAATTTTGAATACGTTGCCCAGAGAGACCCTGGGGGCCCCATCCTTGGACATATTCAAGGGCAGGATGGATGAAACCTTCAGCAGCCAAGTCTAGTTGAGAGTCATCCCTGCCCACGGGGGAGGGAGGTTGGAGTAGATGATCTCTAAGGTCCCTTCTGACCTGAGCCATCCTATGATTCTGTGATGATTCTATGAAATAAACACAATAAACAAGCAGCTATGGCAACAGACCTGTAAAGATGGGAAACCCTCACCAGCTACTGACCAACTGATGCTTTGGCCAGGCTTCACACTTCACGTTGGGAGGCTACTCAATGCTGTCCTGGCTGTTCTTGCACAAGGCACATAAGGAGCCTCCATGTGGCTTTCAGACAGGAAACCTTAATGCTGAGCCTTCTCAAAAGGCCCTGAACTTTCATAGAAATTAGGACAGAATTATGCAAGGCCACCAACAGTTCTCCTCTTAAACTTTTACAGAGTCTAAGACAGGTGGGTGCAGTAAACAGTCTGATGAAGGAGAAAAGCTGTACTTGTAATGTTCAGAAGAGCAGGCCGAGTATGGCTACATGGAGGTCACTGCTCCATCTCCCTCCATCAAAAAATGTTGAGAATCAAAGACTTTCAGATATTTGTAAAACTGTAGCAATCAAAACCACAACAGGTAGAGAACCCCTTTGTTTAATTCCTGCCCAAAGGTAGAAATATTGTGATATGTCATTGCTGTTTTCTAGCAGTGTAACCAAACTAAGTCTTATTGTATGCAGGTTCAGTAAGTCTTCATGTTCTTCAAAAAGCCATCTTAAAGCTCTCCTCTCTCAAGAGACATTGAAACATCATCTTAGTCTTCTAAAGGTGTGGTAATTCCCACTTCCTGTTAAAACCTTCTCAGTTTAGTGCCTATTTACACTTCACCTGCTTTTGCCAAGGGACAGAGCTTGCAACAGGCTAGCTAAAAGCCAAGGTCATTCTGCTCCCACTTCAACTATAAAGAGCAGTACATCTGTGTATTCCTGACTAGTACATTGACCTGATAAAGGTATAGGTCTCGAGTAAAGGACAAAAGTATTTTAGATCATAGAATCATAGAATTGTTAGGTTGGAAGAGACCTCAAGGATCATCTAGTTCCAACCCCTTGCCATAGGCAGGGACACCTCCCACTAGAACAGTTCACTCAAGGCCTCGTCCAACCTGGCCTTGAACACCTCCAGGGAGGGAGCAGCCACGACCTCCCTGGGCAACCTGTGCCAGTGCCTCGCCACCTTCACTGTAAAGAACTTCCTCCTAACATCCAGTCTAAATCTCCCCTCTGCCAGATGTTTCATACCTGATTATGAATGGATGAAGGGGCAGAGAACAGGATAAGCAAATAACAACAGAAAATGAAAAAAAAGGAGAAGGAAAAAGGAAAACTATTTCAGAGGAATTGTCAATCATTAGTAGAAATGCGCAGCCTTCAGTGCCTTCTCATGTTTCACAACTCACACAAATTACTTACCAGATCACTAAAGGCAAGGATAGAGCTGTCTCTGCAGCTTGTTCCAAACAGCAGCTTTGCCAGGAAGGAAGTCACTAACAGAGTAATAGCAACACCTGATGATGGTTTTCAATGGTGAAGAGATGAGATATACCCTCAAGAAGAAATTTCAACTACCATGTAAACCATCAGATACTAAAATTTCAAGTTTTTTCTTGTAAATGAGATAAACCAAATTGCAGATTCATCCAATGTCCGTTGAGATTACTCGGTTTAAACTCCCGTAGTAGTGAAACAACATCCTCTACAATACACACAAATTATCTCATGACACTGTACTGAGGAGACAGAGATCAGAAAAATTAGTTACCACTGAAGTCTGAGGCACATCATCCATTCCAGTGTCAGTGGGTGGCTTTGCAAAACCTTCGGCAGTTGCTGGCAATAAATCCCAATGGAAATGTCAAGACTTCCTACTTCTCCAGACAAATTTGCTTCACTCCCTTCTCTTCACGACTGCTGGTCAGGACAGCAACATTTTCTGTGTGAGAGAGAGACTGTGATGTTACTCCAAACAAAATTCAAATGCCATTTATTGGTAATTCTCCTTCTTTAGTGACTTCCTGATCACTTAAGTGCTACAAGAGCCACATAAAAAAAGACACTTGAATTCTGAATTCTGGCTGCATAGTTGGCACAGCAGACTCACCACCTCCTCCTCAGCATTCAAATTTCTTTTCTGAACCCCAGGAGCATACTGCTGCAGGCTTCTTACAATTTTATCTGCTGTGCAGACACACTACTGGCTTTGCAATAAAAGCGTGGCTTGGAGCACACAGACTGAAGAAGGGCCTGCTATAATTGGAAGATTTTTTCCCAGGAAAAGTAACAGGCAGTCTTGGCAATTCCCTTATTTTCAATTACAATTTCCAAACAAAATAGAAAGAATGAGCTTGGAACAAAAAAAGGAGAAAACTAGCTAAATGTATGGCATGTTTTAAGAGAACCAAAGCACACAGCTTTGTGTCAATTCTGTTTGCACATTAGCAGTTCATGGTGGTTAAACCTTCATTGCAGTAGGTTATTCAAATAAATGACCTTAACCCAGCCTAACTGAAGACAGACATCTCTAAGCATGCTCATCTCCCAGCAGTGTAGCAGAGAAGTACTGGTTGGTTTTCTGACAGTGGCCAGGCTGTGCCTCTAATGCTCCCAGAGGTCTTTTGAATGACTCAAGGAGACAGCAGTGCCTAGCTCTTTTGGGTTTGTTTATGGGTTTGGGTTTTTTCTCCCTGCTCCCCACTAACCCCTGTACACTGCTTCCCTGACTTGGAGTATGAACATGTTTATGGATGACAAAGTTGGTGGAAAGAAACACAAATGCCTGGAAAGCTTATTCACATCAAGACATCCAGGGACAAAATGGAGTAACGTGTTTTAGAGCTTCTGTGGAAAGGGTCTGGTGAGCAGACACAAGTGTACGGTGACAATACAGCAACGATGAGGGTGACAAGCAAACCCATGAACTGCAGAGCAGCACAAACAAGCTGCTTTGACAACAGCAGCGACAGCAAAACCATTCTGTTAGGACATGTGAAAGGAAGACATTGAAATAGATTTGCAGATGAGCAGCAACAGGTGAGGTGAGCAAGAGGCATCATAACAGAAAAGACACATAATGTGCTTAATGCAATTGAAGAGAAGGGTGAATATCCTCTTGCTGAAGGCAGATAAAGGTATGGCCACTAATTAAGTCTTCAACTTCTGGCTCGTCATCTAAATGGAAACATTAAGGGCAAGTTAAAAGCTGACTTTGGGTTGAGAAGATTTAATGTTCTCTTCCCAGCCTGTCTGAGAGTTACTAACCAATCTGCTTTTGCAGATGGAATTAGCCAGAAATATGTAGAGGAAGAACAGAGAGAAGAACAGAGTCCTGAAAATCCTCCAGAAAAGTAGTGAGAGAACAGCACAGTCCTTAGTTGAGAACATCATTCAGCAGCAAAAACATTTGCATATTACAGAGTTCTTTGAATTAAGAACTAAACAGCTCTGGAGAACAGAGAAATCAGCAAGCACTTGATGGTATGGAATGGTTGCATTAAACACATATCTGAAGACTCTCAACGAGGCAATGTGTTAGCATAAAATGTTACCCCCTTCCAGAGGTTTGTTGTTTCTGGCTACAAGAGCAAGGGACTTGGTGGATTTAGGCAGGATGCTAGATTTAAAGAAGCTGGCTTGGGGAGGGGAGAAAACTTCTCCGGTGCTTGAGGCTCTGCCAGCCTGCAGCAGCCATGCTCAAATCATCAGCACTTCTGGGCACACTTCTGTAGGAGACTCCAGGATGGGTGAAAATGGTCATAGCCATTTTGTGCTCAAATTAAAACAGACAGAATAACAGCAGAAACTGTTGTGTATGGCAATCCTAAGTCCACCAAGTGCTAGCAAATAACCTGTGCCTCACAGTTCCCAAAGCTGTTTTCCCAGGAATCTGCCTAAACTGAATACAAACAAATAAAATCTTACCAAACCCCAGTATGGCTCCATTTCTAACGGTGCTATTTTACACACAGATAAGCTGGAACACTACAGTCAAACATCAACACTTGCACCTATCTTCTAATTTCAGTTGCATGCAGGTATTTTTCTGTCCTAAACTGTAGACTTGGCCCAGCAGTAGCAAAGGGCTTGGCTTATTATTGGCTTTTCCTTGCAGAACTGCACTGCAACAGCTCCAGCACAGCTGGAGACAGCACAGATTCACTGCCACAGCTTTAGATAAATCTGGTGTTCCTGTGGCTTGTGAGGAACACTGACATGTTTTTTAAAGCTTCTACTTTTTAGGTTCCACACAAAACATTTTATCTCCAACACGGGCATATTGTACATTAAAAGCTAGCTAAGGCAAGAAGCAGCATGGATATGACAGATAAAGCTGGTACTGTGCTCACAAACAGCACATGACTTCAAGAAAGAAAGCAGAGAAGAATTAAACCCTGACCACTCCGTAGCCACTTCTGTTTCAGTGCTCAGTACTATAAGCTACAACATTTTAAGTGAATTGATAAAGAGGACATGAAATAATTCCTTTTAGCTGCTCTTCTTCTGAGACTATTAAGATGGGTGGAGTAAATGGACATGTAGATGAATGCCTCTCCATTTTTTTCCTGTGGTTTTCTGCAGAGGCTGCAGGCAGCAGAAACTCAGTCTGAAAAGAGCTGCCATGTGACTCAGTCCCACACAAGCTGTCCTCACAAAACAAAGAGCGAGGAATGCTAAACAAATGAATCACAAGCCATTGCTGCAAAACATCCCCTACTTTCTAGCAACTGCCAACGCTGGGAGCTATCTGTCCTGTCAATCTGAGCGACAGCCCATGAGTAAAAGGGCACCTAATTACAAGATTAGTAACAGGAAGTCTACATTTCAAAAACCACCACACGAGTTATGATTGCTGACTGTGTAAGGAGGCAAAAAGTGAAGCAAATCCTCAAGGAAACAAAGCCATGACTTGGAAAATATTTCTCTTGTTAATGTTGACTGCAAGTGAACTCTGTGGGCTGTGAACGGCTGGTAAGGGTTCAACACTCTGCACCTTGCCTGATTTTGGTCCTGAGAACTGCTCTTGGCTTTCAGATGGCTAATGAGGTTTGCCAAGCTAGGAGGATCCTGGCCCTATTTGTGCTGCTGAATGTATCAGTGTGTTGCCATCTTGGATACTAACCCCTGTAAGAATAGATCAGTATCAATACACATGGTCGGTTTTCATTTTGCATGAAAGGGGAAACAGATTCTTCCTAAGTTGACTGTACCAGAAAGCACAGCACAGTGTCACTGGGTCAATAGCAACAACCTAAGCATCTCATTAAAGCACAGGATTTCCTTCCATGAAATGTCTCAGGCCTCCTGCACACAGAGGATCTTCAGCAGCTGTGCCAGAGGCTGCCAGCATCCCCTGGCAGAGAAACGGTTGCTCTGAAGGCCAGGACTGGCAGAGTTGTCAGAAGAGTGAGGGGACACTGCTGCCACTTATTCCTCTGCACGTGGCCAGGCTGCTTGGTGATTGCATTTTGAAGTAGCATTGCCTAACCACTGCTCAGGAAATAGAGAGAGGTATGTTCTGCTTTCAGAGAACGGTTAACTTCAGCACATCAACATCATCTCTTGGGGTCTAGAAATGCTGTAGGCAGACAATATCCACTCTGAAACCAGACCAGGGGCTGAATCTGCACGGGGAATGAGCCTTCCTTTCCAGGTGCATTTATGCTTTTAGTGCAAATCAGTAAACGTACAGGAGAAGAGACTCAGGAAAAGACAGTTTCAAAGTCAAAACTCTTTTACTTTTCAAGATATTAAATATAGCATGTAAATACTGTTTAAAATAGAACTGATTGATGGAAAGAAAGGAAGTACTTACTGACCTGCTCATTGGTAAGGACTCTTCAAGTTACTTGTGCATTTAAAGGATTCGCTACTCCTGAACTACTGATTTGAAAAGCTTTTGACACTGCAAGATGAAATCACATCCCAAAGGGCTACTCTGTGGGTTGAAGTCTGTGTGCTTTCAGTATTCTACCCCTTTCAGTGAAAAAAAGGGATTATTAGCAAGAGAAAAGAAAGAAAAAAAAAAAAAAGAAGCAGCAGCAGCATTACTTGCTTTGGTCCTGGAAATGAAATGAAAAGGTTCTCTGCTCAGAAGATCCATCTGCCGTCTGTCTTGTAGTTTGATCATTTGGGTCTAAGTTAAAACTAAACTCTGAATTCATCTGCCTGACATTCTGTGGCAACATCCAGCTGACCCTAAATGGAAACAAAGCTACTACATCTTATAGTTGCAGAAGCCATCTTAAAAAATAGGAGACAACTTATTGTAATGAAATGGACTTTCTAGAGCATGAACCTGCTCACTGTACCTGGAAGTGACCTCAGCTTAAGTATAGTCACTGGGAATGTCTTTTCTTTTACTCAACACCAAACCTTTGCCAGTAGCGAAGGGGATGAAAAATAAAGCTCAAGCTACTGACCATGGTACGTCCAAATTGAAACGGTGAAAACCACATCCCACATCCTCCCAAACACTCATGTCAAGAACAAATTCTGAGACCACCAGGGACTAGCCAGACCCCTCAGCTCCATCATCACGGCTGCACTTCTTATTCATGAATTTTTGGCCTAATGATACAGACATAATATTACTTTATAAAATGAGAAAGTCAACAGAAAAAAGACAGAAGGCACTACTAAGTGAATAATGCAGTACAAACTGCTTATAAAGAAGCAGTGAGACTTTATTAAAGCTTGGGAGAGAATTCTGAGGTCAGCCAAATGGAACTCAAGCTCAGTCACCAAGAGGTAGAAGAGAGGATCAGGAGCAGCACCAAATCAATGAACTAACAGAAGTCTGCTGCATCATTTTTACTGTGCTGCAACAAGGAAGATTTCCTACTTCAACAGTTACTGAAAATCTAGGCTTTTAGTGCTACTTCACACTCATAGAAACCTTATGAATGGCTGGACGTGACTTTCTAGAGAAGGATTTGGCACAGACACAAGCCTCAGGTAAAGATAGGGACACAGAGATACAGAAGTCAGCAGTACTACAGCAATAGCAAAAAAACAAACACAACGATAAAACCCCACCCAGCCCCCATCCCTCAATGGCTGTTTATGCAACTAAACTTTCACAAATTAAACCCAAAACTTGCACTGGGATCACCATTTGCATTTCAATTCACTCTCCCACCCACCACCACACTCCTTTTGCTGTGTGCCCCAAGTTTTATTAGAACCATCTGGGAGATCCTCCCCTTCTAGTTTCTTACGTTTGTTAATCTGGCAGCTGCACTTCATCATCCATTTAAAAATCTTTGTTTCCAAGTCGTTGAGACAGAAGGCCTTTGACAGGCTAAAAATTATTTCTAAAATCAACAAAGAAACCACATCATATGCTGTGCTTTCCAGATTAAAGGAGAAGAATGGAAGCTGGAGAATAGATATATTTTTAATGGAAGATAAATGAAGGGTTTAGAGATCAAGAAAATTTTTACCAATGCAATTTATCTGAAAAAAAGCCACAATGTAGTGAAGCACTGTGAATTGCCACTGCAGAACAGTTTCAAGATCATCATCATAATAAATTGACATTTCTGTGCAAGAGACATGCAAAGAAGTATTTCCTTACACCATCTCCTTGGCAAAATATAACCAAGGGGGTGCTAGGAGAAGGAAGGATGCATAGCAGCAGAGCTAAATGGATTTTCTTTATACATGATACAGTTAATACAAATTTTTGAATACAAGTAATATACTTTAGACCTTCCCTTTATTAAAAGTATCTTTGGATCTGTCACTGCAATATCCTGTACTCAGCTCTCCATAAATCCTGAACATTTCTGTTTGTCTGCACATATGGAATGGTTTCTCTCTGCTGCCCCTTGTAACAGTGGGTTGCAGTTAACATGAGCAGTACAGGCAGAGCAGTCACAACCCTCCTAAACTATATTTGTTCACTTCCATGTACAGATACCCACATTGCCACCAGGCACTTCATCACCATGGGACAACTTCTGCCTGTAGCATATGGCTGGGCACATCATCACCGATGAAAAATGGCAAAAATCCTTGGGGCTTTAATTCGCTCTGATATTTTTCTCCTCCAAAGTGTTTCTGCAGAAGTATTTGCCTACTTGCATAAGAACAGCACGGCTTCAACTTGAGGGGGGATTAATGGAGAAAGACTTTTCTTCCAAGTTCTCCAAATCCTCCCACAAAAGATTGGTTTTGATAAGATGCACTTCAGTCATGAACACAAAATAATCCCTCAGGGGTCAGTGCTGGGACCAGTGCTGTTTAACATCTTTGTCAGTGACATGGACAGAGGAATGGAGTGCACCCTCAGCAAGTTTGCAGATGACACCAAGTTGTGTGGCACAGTCGACTTGCTAGAGGGCAGGGATGCCATCCAGAGGGACCTGGACAGGCTGGAGAGGTGGGCCCAGGCCAACCTCATGAAATTCAATAAGGCCAAGTGTAAGGTCCTGCACCTGGGTAGGCACAATCCCAAGCACAAATACAGGCTGGGTGGTGAATGGCTGGAGAGCAGCCCTGAGGAAAAGGACCTTGGAGTCTGGGTTGATGAAAAGCTCAACATGAGCCTGCAGTGTGCACATGCAGCCCAGACAGCCAACCGAGTCCTAGGCTGCATCAAGAGAAGCGTGGCCAGCAGGGCAAGGGAGGGGATTCTGCCCCTTTACTCTGCTCTTGTCAGACCCCACCTGGAGTACTGTGTGCAGTTCTGGAGCCCNGGGCCTACAGGAAGGCTGGGGAAGGATTATTTACAAGGTCCTGCAATGACAGGACAAGGGGCAATGGGCTTAAACTGGCAGAGGGGAGATTTAGACTGGATGTTAGGAGGAAGTTCTTTACAGTGAGGGTGGTGAGGCACTGGAACAGGTTGCCCAGGGAGGTTGTGGATGCTCCCTCCCTGGATGTGTTCAAGGCCAGATTGGATGAGGCCTTGAGTAACCTGTACTAGTGGGAGATGTCCCTGCCTATGGCAGGGGGTTGGAACTAGATGATCCTTGAGGTCCCTTCCAACCTTACCATTCTATGATTCTATGATTCATATCTGGAGAATGCTGCTTCTACTGCTTGACTTACAATATTATGACCATTTTGTTGCTTTTCCCCTTGCAAATAAATACTTTGCTCTCTCCGTGTCGTTGCTGTTTAAAACCTAACAAATACAGACAATGCTAATCTGCCATCAAATAAGGTTGGTATGCTGGGAATTCAAAGAACCTGAGTAAGATTTCCCCTAGTTACCTCAATACTGGAAGTAACTTCCTCCACATACCCATGAGAATTGCTTTTAAGTCTAAACCATCTGACACATCAGTCTTGTTGCCATCTCCCATGGTCTATACAGTGTAAAGCCCACATCTTCCTCCTTGTTTAAGTAAACATCATGAGTTAAAGTTGCTCAAGCCCTCAGACTCTGATAAGACTTTAGGAGTCTTCATCTTCATACACTGGGATTTACCATTTTCTTCTCAGCATTTCCTTTCAATCACAACAACTTTTTCAGTTTTAAATATATGTATAAAACAGTACCTAAAAATTGTCTTTGTCCTAAAAAGTAGACAAATTAAAGATATTTTAATTACATAGGCTCCACAAACAGATGCTAATATAATCACTGAAGCTGACAGATAATGCAGGGCAGAGATGTTTTCAGAAGCATTAGAAACAGTACTGTTGTAATCTAACTTTATGAATTTGAAATGCAAATAGAAAAAATAAGTAGCAAACAGACCTGAAAAGATTTACATTAACAAGAAAAAACCTAATACGTCTATTATCAAATAATAATACAAGAGTAGATTTGCCTTTGAAAAGGATTCTGGAATCTCTCAGGAGAATGAATGAATGAAATAACCACAAGTGTGTGTATGTGATCAGATAGAAGAGCTCTGTATTGCAATACTTATCATTGGTTTTGCTAGCACATATTTCGCTTCCCTGGCTTATTAGCAATTCTGGTTTAAAATAAGATCTCTTGTTAAAGAAGAACTTGGAAAAAACCCCAAAGTTTGAGAGAACAAACAAATTTATCTTCTCTTTTAGCCCACATCACTTACACTTGAAAACGTGTCATTTGGATGACAAATCCCTTACAAACCCTCTCTTCAGGTCACCTTTGATCTCTACAGCATGTATACATTTATATAAGCTAGAAACAACAACAAAAAGCAATTTAAACCCCCCCACCTCTATGCATATCCCTCTTTTCCAAGGGATCAGGAATATATTAAGGCAAAATTGCAAACAGAAGAACACCAGGCCCATAAAAATAGAATTACACCTTGCTGCAAATGCTATTTTCTCTTGCTATTGAATACACAATGTCAGTGCCCTGATTTCGGTTCCACAAATGAAGATGTGGAGTGGCAGTGTTTTTCCTGACAGAACTCCAGGGCTGCAGTCAAACAAGTCTGCCATTAACACCCCCTAGGAACAAACACTCATGGATATACCACTAAGGTTATCAGGGAATCTCACCGAATTGTGATAGGGAGAGAAACTGGCAGCCGGGATGTGTGCATGCTGTTCTCTTTAGCAAATCTGTTCCTACGGAATGAACGCATTTCCTGAGAGACTAGGAAGAGGCTGCTGAATAGGTTAATACCACGTACAAAAGCAAATGATCAGTCCCCAGCAGCAGTGCGCTGCAAAGAACTTCAGCACAGCTGCAGCGAGCACCAAAACGAGCACAGGACGAAGCCTAACACCTGCTGCGCAAGCAGGGTGCGTTCCAAAGAGCACCAGGTTAACGTGGGGTGCTGCAGCTCACATGTAACTGCTGGGGGCTGCAAGTCACTTCTGCTGTGTTCCTTCCTACTGCTGATTCATTAGGCAGTTTGCTCCTCACTCAGACACAGAATCCATCTCTGCTGATCCTGTGTGTCCTCTGAACCAAGAGGAGGGCAAGCAAATAAATCACCAGCATTTAGGACATGAAGCTGTGTGGTAGAGAGCTGGGATAGATTTTGAACAGCTCTTAGCATGGACTTCTCCAGAGTGTTCACTAGTGAGTTATAAAATTCCTCTAAAAACTTTGGTGGGTGACAATAAAAGAAATAAATAAACCAGTAACAGTTCATATAGGAGAAAAACTGAAAAATCAAAACACCGCACTAAAACCATCAAACTGGAAACAGAATGTAGGTTGTTCCTGCCCTGCAAGCAGCATACGACCTGTTGGTAAATTACAAAGTCAAAAAGGAAAAAAAGAAAAAAAAAAAAGAGAGAGAGAGCAATTGTGAATTATGTATTGTTAGGAATGACCTTGACAGCTGTCAAGCTGTAATCTCCATCTTGCCATCCTGCCATTGCCCTGGCTAGTCACAGTTTCCTGATTCACTGACACTGCAGCTACCCTCCTCAGTGTGGGCTGCCACAGTAGGACCCAGCCCAAAAAAACCTGACTCGGCTTTAGTACAAAACATTTAAGCCCCAAAGGCCAGCATGTCCCAGGAGAGGGCTTCGTGCTGCAGGCAGAGTGTGAACAGCATCCCAGAGAATGCTGGAAAATTCCAGAGCTGTGTTGCATTGAGCTCTTCCCATAGCCATGGCCACACAAAGAGAGTTTAATTCAGCAGCAAGCTATAGAGAAAGGCTTTAGCTGAATTTCTCTAATCACCCGTCAGAAACACAATCCTTCCTTACATGTTAAGCCACATCCGTAGACCATTAGTCAAAATTCCTTCTCTTTTTCATAGTTTTACCAGCTTTGACATTTCATAACACTCTTACTTTAAGTCCCATCTGGACAAGAATTTACAATGATCTTTAGGGAAATTATTTTCAGAAGACTTCAGTCTCTTGCTCTCATTTGTCAAAGTTTTACTTAAAGCAGCTATTATGAGAAACCAAATTGATCAAGAATGAAGTACTTCCAAGAACAGAAATGATGGTGACATTAAGTCTACACATTTTGACTTCTCAATGAGTACTATTTGAGCTTGCAGTGAGGAAGGCACTCATGCAATATGTAAAGCTAAAGCAACAACATACAGCAGAAAGCCAACTGAACTACTTGGAATAGCCAGGAGACAAATACAAGAAATACTGCTGGCATTGAATTGGTGAAATAACATCAGAAAAGGAACACAGCTCAGTTACAACAAGCAGAGCTATCAAGTCAGTCAATAGTGTAACAGAGTTTGAAGACAAGTCCAAAATTTGCAGTACACTGAATACAAAAATCTAACTGAGCACTGTCAAATTTCACAAGATCTGTGTTATTTGCTGAAAAATTTCCCTTAAGGCAAACAGGGTTTGGAGTGAGAGTAACACCCCACAGCAAAGGGCTGAGGTCTTCAGAAAGAGGCTCTGCGGTTTCTTCCTATGCTGTTTCTCTTCCCTCAAGTGCTTTAAGACACCACTTCTTTTGACTGCAGTTTAAAAAAACTGAAAGGAATGAACTGGAGTTCTAAGAGGGAACTGCAAGAGGCACCAAATAGCTCTGAAATGCTAAGATTAATACCAGGTGTTTAAATGACACAAAATATAGGAGGTTGTTCAATGGCTCAAGTTTTTTTCCCCTAAATTACCTGAAACTCTCTTGCTTGTGACCTGCACTGTCCTGTTTTCCTTGGTGTGTACAATACAGCACCGCTGTTCGAAACCAACTCCACACAGCACATGAATTGAACACACCTGGGGAGTGATGCATCATAATCTGAAGAAAAGGAAGCTAATTTCTTTCATTCCCCTTACTAAACATAGGTTGGGCATTGAAGCTTGGCAGCTACACTAATTGAGCAGTACATAACAGCAGCAAGCTGAGAACAATTGGTCCTGTGTGGTATCGAAACAGGGAAGGACAGAGCCAGTGCACAGCAAGTTGTACTGTAGTTCTGGCTTGTCACAGACTAACACCACAGCTTAGCCCCAGCATCGCTTTGTGCTTCTACAGAGGGCAAAGCATTTTCTCAACCCCTCCCCCCTCAAAAAACCCAGCCAACCCAAACACATTATAAATATGGTGCTGAAGTTTAATTACCAAGCTTAACATAAGTTACACAGGCGTGCTGATATAGGGACTGGTATGAAAAAGAGAACCTGAAAAGCTTTAATTCTAAACACTCTTACCAGAGAAAAATGTTTGAAACATTCAGTTAAAGAAAAACAAGCCAAAATTAGAATAGAAGAGTAAAACACTATCAAAACAGGGACATAAAAGGAGTCACTTGGTAACACACACAGCTGAAACCCCACACCTGAGTAGCAGCTCACTGAGAATGTACAGAATGGAGCAAACTGCAAACAGCAGTAAGGGGGAATCCTGGATCAAAACTAAGAACTGCTGCTGGACAGGAGGAGTTTGACAGGTAGGTACAGGGCCAGAGTAACATGGCTCCCTAGGGTGAAGAGACCTCAATGAATGTCATTCTTCAATAAAGCAAAGATACAGAGAAATCTGTTAAACACTCCTCTAGAAAATGATTTATTCTATGTTAGGTTGGAATAAAACTCCAAATTGGAGAAGCTGAACTAACCAGTTACTTTTCAAATCTTGTACTCCTAAATGGAAATTTAGGGACAGAGATGTTGGCTGCCGTGGAAAAATAAGAGTGCTCCATCTGTGCAGAAGAAATTATTAAATTCCAGTGTTATCTTATTATAAACAGACTTCGTCTAAGCAGGGATGATGCGATTCAGTTGATGGCATTTCAGACAGAGGTAACAAACTGCAGATTAAGTAAAGTATTGCCAAATATCAAAGATGTTGAAAAGATCAGAAGGCTCACGAATACGCCAGAAAAGCCCCAAAGAGAACAAAAGTGGCATATGAGATGACAGCAGCCTAGCAGTAGATCAGACCAGAAGTCCAGCTCGTCCATTAGTCTGCTTCTGGCAGCAGCCCAGAACTTAAACATAGAAACAGCAGCACTTTCTCCAAAGCCTCTCCCCATGTCCAGCCATTTGCAGCTTAGAGACTTCCTGTAAAAGAAATGGCATCTTTGTACTCCATGGCCCGGCATGGAATTTTCCTTCATAAATTTATCCAATTACCTTTTGAACCCATTTACAGTTTGGTATCCACAACATCCTGTGGAAGGACGTTCCACAGCTTAGCAGCTTTGTCTGAACTACCTTTGTGCTTTTGTTTTGAGCTGCGAGGTTCTTGGTGGGGGGGGGGAGAAAAAAAAAAAAAGGAAAGTTTTCTTTTGCATCACCTCTATTCACTTTTCCTGGTGCCATTATAATTTTTAAATCTCTTTTCTAGGTCTCCCTCAACCTGCCTTCCAGTTTGAATTGTCCTGGTGTGTGTAATCATTCCAAGTGGATGTTGCTCCATACCTCCAACTCCCCTCCCTGCAGCCCTTTTCTGCATTCTTCTCAAGTTAGATTGCCTGTCATATTGGGAGAGAGTGAAAGCATTCTAGAGCACTGAGAAGAGAGAGGCATGTTTAGAGAAAATTTATCAGCGGAAAAACACACAGAACACTAAATGAAGGTTCACTGTGATGATACATATTTGCAAGCAGTGGAATTGTTCAAGCATTACTAAAAGAAGATTCAAAACAATGCAAAACCCTTCAAGATTTACCATAGAAATCTGATTTTTTAATTTTTTTTTGTGTGCCTTCATGCTTTACAGAGCTGAAATAATTTCTCTGTGCTCTGTTTCCCCCTCAAATGAGCACTTGACTGAATTCTGCAACTTCCCACCCGGCTACAAAGAGGAAACCATGCTAGAGGCAGCACACTAATGAGAGTTTGTATTCTAATTGTATTTATGTTTAGCAAGGAAAGAAAAGAAACAATGGCAGGGAGACAGATTGAAAAGAGATGGACAGTGGGGAGGGGGGGGGTGGGTGGTAAAGGAGAACAAATAATGAATGATTAGGAGTCACCCTATAAAGCTGGAACTTGGTTTTATTTTCCAGCATTAAAAGCCAACTGGGATCCTTATTATCCACTTCCAAAAATGCAGGCTATTCCCAAAACACCTTGGAATGCATTTTGACCTAATGCATTAGTAAACCTCCAAGAAAAGGCTCAGGTCACCACTGGAGCACCATGGAGCACAGGCAAGTTGCTGTTCTCAGCTTATCTTCACCTACTTATACACTAGTGCCACAGCAGGAAATAGTTTGGTGCAACTCTTCTTTACTGAAGGAGTACTTTATGAATTCCAGCTGAGGCCAGGTAAGGCCACAACAAGGACTGTCCCCTGGAGTATTAAACATCTTGTATTAAGTAGACGCTTCAAAACATACCCACGGCAGGCTCTGCACACAACACCCAGAGCGCTTCTCACTTCTGTAAGCTTCTACACCTGGTCAACTGAGACTGCAAGAGGCTTGGCAGTTCTAGAGATTGATGCTGTTCATTTGATGCTACACAATGTGTTCTGTTAATGTTTTTTAGAAGCCACCCACTTATAACCTCCAGCATCTTGAATACCAAAGATCTTGTTACTTAAAAAAACCCCAAACAAACAGAACAGCAAAACAACAGCTCAAAACCCAAGCCTACAGAAGACATAAATAAAACTCATCCCACACAGACATTTTAGGGTCCGTTTCTTCACGTGAAAAATGGGCACCAAAAAGCTGTTAAGCTGCACTAAAAATCACAGCTTCCACTGCTGAATAAAAACTACCTGGAGGTGTTATTCAGGAGAATAGTTTGAGTTTCCCAGCCTGCCCAAGTGATCTTCTGTTGTTGTTACCTTGTGACAAATTTATTTTGTATTATCCTTAAAGTAAGACGGAGGAAAGAAACTAAAAGGTTTTCCAGTGCTACTGTATCACACCTCAACTTTCCTGCTTAGGAGTTCACTTTTTAATTGAATTCTGAAGGTTGTAAAATTTTTGCTGGCTTCATAAAATCCCTGTAATTTTGTGAAGTTATGAGGGTTTGAAAAAAAAAAAAAAGAGGTAAAAAATTAGGCATTTTTTGCATTTTTAGCAGACTATATGAAGTGTTGATAAAACCCAATATTCACTAAACATATTTCAGGACAGTGGGAACTCAGGAAGGGAAATTTGCCCTAGGAAGATGCAGGAAGAGTGGAGGAAAGCCCCAAGCTTTCCACATAGGGCTGCACTTTAAAATGTGCAGATAAACAGGAGAAACCCCACTGATATCTGTGCACTTTCGATATATTAAAGCTTTCCAGGAGGCAATTTTATGAAGGCAACACTGCCATGAACAGCTCCAGGCCCTGAGCAGCCTGTGGAAATGCAGTGAGTGCCTTATGCTGGTGCTTCCCAACAGCTGTGGTGGGGGGATTCTTCACACCTCTCCACTGCCCACTCTGCATAAATGCATCAGAGCCTAAGTTGCTGCTCTGCTGATGTTTCCCTTCTTTAACCTCGTGCCTATTATTCCCTTCAACCTCATCTGCAGGTCATTTTTCTGTCAAATGAGCTGATTAAAATTCCTGCTCCCCCCTCTTTTTTTTTTTTTTTTTTAAAAAATTTTATAATTTTTATGTTGGAGGGGATNACCACCCTCACTGTAAAGAACTTCCTCCTGACATCCAGTCTAAATCTCCCCTCTGCCAGTTCAAACCCATTTCCCCTTGTCCTGTCATTGCAAGACCTTGTAAATAGTCCCATCCCAACCTTCCTGTAGCCCCCTTCAGATACTGGAAGGCTACTATAAGGTGTCCTCGAAGCCTTCTCTCTCAGTCTGTCCTCATAGGAGAGCCACTCCAGTCCTCTGATCATCTTTGTGGTCCTCCTCTGGACTTGCTCCAACACTTCCATGTCTTTCCTGTGGTGGGGGCTCTGGAACTGCACAGAGTATGCCAGGTGGGTTCTGATGAAAGCAGAGTAAAGGGGCAGAATCCCCTCCCTTGCCCTGCTCACCACGCTGCTCTTGATTCTTTCTTTTAAACCTAGGGGAATTTCAAATAGTCCAGCACTAACCAACAGAAACTTATTTTAACCACTTTTTAAAAAACACCACCAGTACTGTACTGCTGCAGCTTAATAGCTCTTATGGGTTCTGTGAGCCCCTCCCCCTTCACTTCACCTTTTTTTTTCAGCTTGCTGGGTGCTTAGAAGAACGGCTGAAGAGTCATTCCCCTGATCTCCTTTTAGGCTCAGACTTGTTTCCACACCGCATTTTGGGCACTGCACCACTTCTATAGAGAGGAAAAAATGTACCACTGTGAAAATAGCTACTTAAGTAGCTGTATTTACACATATATGTAAGATAGACAAAAATCCTCATTCCCTTTGTGATTCAAGAAAGTTGGAGATTATTTTCCTCATATAAAGGAAGCAAACTGATTATTCCCCTATCTTTGAGGAAGGCAGTACTTACCAGTTGAAAGTCTACATAGGTCTGTTGTACTAAGTTCTTTTTCCTCTCCAAAATATCACTCTGAATAAAAGCATCACACTTGTCAGCATTTTCCTCCATGCCAGAGGGCTGAGAGGGAACTTGACCTGGATAGGATTGTTTCCTCAACTCTTCAAATGATCTAACGAGCCACTTGGTTTCAGGCAGACTGACAAGTTTCACACAGACTACTGCACATACTCCCAAATTTGCATTTTAGAAGAAGCTGTGCAATATATTTTTGCTGACTGCAGTCTTGAGAACCTCTCTTGCAAGAAACCAACCGAACAAACCAAAACAGTGGAAAATTGTTGATTGAAACAGCTTGCAAGTAATAAAGTTTAATATGGCTTACATCTATGTGTTACAAAAGAAAGGCAGAAGCCATAATAGCCAAACACTGTCACAATAAGCTTCCCATAAAAATCCCACCCGAGCAGCAGGGTTGGGTGTCTCTATTTCAGTGCTCACCGCAGACACTCACTGGGGAGTTAAAGTTGCATTTCACTAAAAGTTCCTGTTGCACAGTAAAAATGGATTGTGGTCAGTATCAAGTAGCTGCATTAGGGTCCTTCCTCCTTTTAGCCAAAAGCCCCTCAGCTGTTGGTTTGCAAGCCAAAAGGAAAGTGTTTTTTTCCACTTTCAGCTCTGAGCTATGCACTGGCTCATGGCTGTGCTTCAGCTTGGCTATGCACAGAGTACAGACAGACAAGGGAAAACAAGAATTCTGCTCTGATCATCTGAAACCTAAGCAGCAGCTCCTGGGCTAAGATCTCAACTGTGAGCTCTGGTTGTGAGCATGGTGAGCAGATGCAGAGAGACCACTCCTGCAGCACAGACCAGAGATTTCAGAGAGCTTTTAAACCTGAACCAGATTCTTGATCTGTTTTTACCACATGGCATTATCTGCCACACAGCCGTTTGAGAACAGGTCTCTAAAGCCAATAGTGCCCTGACAGAGCTGTGCATCAAGCAGACCCTGCCAGCTGGGTAGACAGGCATGCTGGCTAACCTGCCTTTCCAGAGGACAGCCTGCACTGCAGACCTCAGCTTGCTCTCCCCTTCATAGCAGATGACACTACCTGGGAGGAGACCTTATGCTACAGCAGCCTGCTGACCAGTGAATAGAATCACCTGACATGCTGAAAGAGGGTAAAAGAAATACTCTGCAACATCCTCTTTCTACCCTATCCTGTTACTGGTTGAAGGACTCAGACTGAGTATCTTTGGTTCGGGTTTTCCTGGTTACCTGTAATTCAAAGGGTTTGCCAACATAACAGAACACATCTTGACTTGCTTTCTCACGTTGGAAAAGCTGACTGCAACCTTAATTAGATTTCTCCTTAGAATCACAGAACGCACTGTGTTGGAAGGGATTTTTAGAGGCCATCTAGTTCAACTCCCCCTGCAGTAAGCAGGGACATCCCCAAGCAGATCAGGTTGTTCAGAGCCTCATCAAGCCTTACCTTCAATGCCTCCAAGGCCCCGTGCAACCTGTGTCAGTATTTCACAATCCTCATAGCAAAGAACTTCTTTCCAATGCAAATCTACCCTGCTCTAGTTTAAAACCATTACCCCTTGTCCCATAGCTATCAACCTTTGTAAAAAGTCCCTCCATAGCTTTATTGTAGGTTCCCATCAGGTACTGGAAGGTTACCATAAGGTGTCTTTGGAACCTTCTCTTTTCCAGGCTGAACAACCTTGACTCTCTCCACCTGTCTTTGTAGCAGAAGGGTTTCAGCCCTCTGATCATTTTTGCAGTGCTCCTCTGTATCCTTTCTGCCAGGTTCATGTCCTTTTTGTATTAAGGACCCCAAAGTTTAATGTAATATACTCTCTAGTAAAGTCTTCCTAATTGTTACCACCAATTACCATATAAAAAGGACTTAATTCCAGTAACTTCAGGAGCCGCAACAGCAACGTAGCTTTGTATCAGTGGTATAGCAGAGACAGCTTTGCAACAGAAGATCCATAGTTAGGTACCTTACAAATCCCAGAGTTCATGGTATAAGCAACTCTACCATTAGAAGTGGTTGCATAATGCTGCTGCCATTAGAGATGAAAGGGTTGAGGGTTCACTCTTGTCCCTGCCTCTGCTTCCTCTTCTGCGCCCGTAACTCACTAACACAGCAGAAGGCTATCTGCTTTTGCCAGGTTCATGATCTGCAGTTAGTGAGTTCAATCAACTGACAAAGATCTGAGGTGGTAGCACCAATGTGGGTGGGGAGGAAGGGGAAAGGCAGAGTGCTCAGGTGATTCCTTTGCAGCACGGAACTGCTAGATTGGATTATGTCCTCACAGATAATTTTGCTTTGAGAATGCCTTTTGAATTGCTCTACCCAGTTTATCACTAGCAGCTGCAAGCAAGTTGCAAGTCTGTCGCTATGTGCTGGTTTGAGGTTAATTGGAATATTTTAATGAGAGAAATTAGTTCATTGGCTGTGATGAAGTTTATATCATTCACTGGTTTGCTGAGAGGGATAAAAAGCCTGTCCCACTCTGGTCTGTGATGCTGGATCTATTTGCTTCCTGTTCACTCTGCTCTAATCTCTCCACTAACAAATAACAACATAGGCTTTGCTGATTGTTTTGTTTGTCTGTCTGGGAAAGCAGAAGGGAAAAGCGAGGGTAGCTTTAAGCCCTTCTAGGCAGTTTTCTTTGTTCAGGAGGGCATTTGGATTTCTGTACTAATTTGTATACAGTTGTAAATACTTGTAAATATATTGTATATATATGGTTATAAATTTTGCTCTGGTGCAATTATAGAATCATCTTACTTCCAAGTTGTCTGAACTAGTCAAACACTTGCATGACCCCAGTTCAGGGAGCTGACAGAACTGGAAACTGCACAGGTGCTGCCACAAGGACCAGAAAGTGGGCATGAGGTGGTGGGTTGGCAGTGATATAGGACACATCACACAACGTAGCTGTGGCAATGCAGATTTAGAGAGGCTTAAGTGGAGATATACCACCAAGTGTTATTGATCATCCTGAATGGGCTGTGTCCTAAAGGAAATTGGCATTCTGAGGTTTTGGTTTCATTTGAAGGTATTGATTTATTTCCATGAAACATTTTAAATCTGTACATTAGCAGAAAAGTTATCCTACATATATCAGTACTATACTCTTTTAATGGGATACATAATAATGAAATTTTGTCTCAATAGATCTTTAAGTGCAGATTCAAACTTCAAGGATTATGAGTTCAGTCAGATTAATGCCTGCTTCCTCTGCCTTATGGTTGGCAATAATGCTCTGAAACTGGGCTTAATAACATCTCAGATACTACAATAGCCATGCTGAAATCTAGGACTCTCTTCTGCTTCACTGCTCAGGCTTTGTTTAACATCCCATCCTGCTGTGGTAAAACAGTGATAGAATTACAACCTATTGATGTAGAGATGCTAAATCAAACTACTGTTTTCACAGAAATAGGCTCCAGACTATACCCCAGTTCCAATAAAAAAATCTTGGAAGTCTATGAGAACAGTGAGAGAGGTGCAAGACAAGATTTACTTCATGCCTCAGTGGTAAGTTTTCAAACTGGGTATCCCATGGCACAAGCCCAAAAGAACACGTCTTCAGACACACGCTAAAAATGGTAAAGCTTTTAATGTCACCTTCCTGTGCAAATTATTTCTATCAGCCTGCCACCCTTTTTCACTCAGGGAAATTCCCCCCATCATCAATAATACATACATGGAGCTATCAGTTCACCTACTAATGAGCAGCTTTTAGCATACAGTGCCCATGCAGAGAAATCAGGTCTGCACGATAAGAGCACAGTCTTTAATAATTTACAAGACTCATTAATCTTATCCCAAAAGACAAACAAACAGAATTTGATATGTACTCGGATTTCCAGACCAAATCAAGATACAGCATTGCAGAAACCATTAGGATCTATCAGTCAATAACTGTTCTCAAAATCATAGAATCATAGAATGGTAAGGTT
>VWZE01022649.1:5028-48913 GCA_013396675.1 Eubucco bourcierii
TTTTTTTTTTTTTTTTTTATGAGCTCACATGAAGAGGGGTCTAAGCTTAGTGAGCAAGGCCAGCAAAACATTGAGTGCTGAAGAGAATCCTAACATTTTGCAGCTACTATCCATGTTTACTTCCCAGCACATTCCCAGAAAGCCTAGAGCTGTGGGAAAGGAGTAATGCTAAAAATATGGCCACACCTTTCTCATCTTTTTCTAATACTCCTTCTTTTTACATTTGATTTTTGTTTTACCTTAGGGAAAAGAACAACACTGAAGGAACAAGGACCTCGATTGCCTGTGTGATCCATCAGAAGAGTCACCGCTATGTTATTCAGGTACAGTTATTCTCATCTCACACACGTACACCAATATAGGTAGGGGTATGTGTGTGTGTATTTATGAATAACTATCACTGATGGGAAACTATACTCAAGTGATAACAAGAGAAGAGGCTAGATCAGATTGGGCTGGTCATGTAATAAAATACTTTATTTTTGTCCAGCATCTTTCATGCAAACATATCATGAAATTCTTCAAAGCCACTTTATCTACACATTCCTGAACGGAGCAGCTAAATGGCTCAGCTTTACAGGAAGCATCTGTAGATGGTGCAGGGCAGGGGTGAAGATGGAAACAATGGCCAAGTTTCAGAATGATTGAGTACTGGAAAACTGGGAAGTTCATGCAATGGGATATGCACTTTTTTAGGCAGTTGGAGAGGCTCTGCCCATCAAGCAGATGACTCCTGGAAGGAATTTGAAGAGAATTAGTGGGAATTGCTATTTCAGATGGCAGAAGGAATCAAAATAGAAAGCCAGTTCCTTAGGCCTGGACTGTCTCCTTTCAAGTCTGAAACATATTTCCTTTCTGTCTTGGATCTTTTGTATCCAAGAGCTCTTTATCCTGCTCTGGTAATAACAACCAAGAACAAATGTTCCAGAGGGAAGAAACTGGAGTGTGCACTGCTCACAACCCCTCAATCACTCAGACTGAGGTGGCAATGACTGGCAAGCTTTCTGCCTGTTGTGGATCGATACTTCTTGGATGCTTCTTCAGCCTACCCTACAACTCCCTCCCTCTTCTCCTGCATCACTATTTGCCTGCTAAGCGACAGTCCTGCTTGTAAACAGGCCTTGCTTAAATATTCACTACTAGCAGCAGAAAGATGGTAAATACTAGATGTGGATCAGAGTAGACTTTGGAGGCTGACAAACTGCCATTATTTCTGGTTTAGGCACTAGTAGGCACATACCCACATGATAAGACATCCAAAAATGTGACATGATTTAACAAAAGGCATTATGTGGAGATGAGCAAAAAATCAAATCGTGAAACTTTGTGTTGAAGTTGATTTCACTGCATAGTCTCTTGCTGGCACTAAGCAAAACTATGTATGTGGTGTGTGTTCAATGTGATTTTTGAGAAATGGTGAAAGCCTCCTGTTTCCACTTGGAAATAAAAGGTACAGCAAGTGTTTGAGCTACAGATATTAAGACTGCTCTGAGAAGTTCAGGCCTTGCATGTAAAACTCAGTTTTGAATCACTTGGTGGAAATCCTTTTGGTTTAATCCTGGCAGAATTCTTATCATGACCTTGTTCTTCTCTATTTTTTCTCTCTTCTTTCTTTCTTTCTTGGAAGGGGGGGGGGGGGGTGGGCTGTGATTCCCCTTTATTTTCTCTTGTCTTTTGTGTAGTAGCTTCCATTTATTTTCTGACCCACAGTAATATGTTCTTGTCAGTAATTTTCCCACAATTTATGGGGCACAGCTATTCTAATTGTAGTTTAAAAAAGAAAACACCCTCAATACTTCAGTGTACTTATTAAAAAAAAAATGTTTTTCTGTTTTCATAATCAGAAATGATGTTATTGATAGGATCTGCGGGATTCTCAGCACTACCAAAATTCAACAGCTGTGATCTTGCAGAGAGAAAGAAATCTCAGCTTGGCCCATCAGTGACGTTTGAATATTTCTGTGGATCAAAAATGAAAAGAAAGGGAAGGGATTGGATGCAGGAGACTTTGATCTGCTATGCTTCCTTGTTAGCTGAGTTAGGTGTTCAGGAATGCAGGTAGCAGCTGGGACATTCTTTCTCTATCAGAGGTGGTGCCTAGCTACAGGCAAAAAGCAAGGAACATAACTGTGTGGTGGGGTATATGCTTTGTGGTTGAGAATGGGTAAGTAATCACTTATTTGGCACTTAATAAGTCGAGGAGCTTGGGAATGACAAATTGAATTTCCAGTTATCTATTCAAAAACAGATGGTCACATTTCAAAACACTTTATTGCCAGCATGCTGGCTCGAAAGGTCACACAGTGCTCTCAGCTAAGGTTTTCTATTCTTTGTCATTTCTGCTTGCAGGCTGAGAGCAATATCCTGCACATTTTTTAGCCTGTGATACTAGTCCCTTTACTCTGACATAAATATGGCCTGCCACACACAACTGGATGTTCTTCCTCCATTGGGGAGGCAGGAGCATTTGTGCAGCTGCAGGGTGATCTGACTCGCCCTACGAAAGCTGGTTCTGATGCAGCTGATGGTGGTGGGAACAGGCAACCTGGGGGAACGTGGCACCACCCTTTCTGCCAGCTGGCAGCATTTTCATCGGATTCTGGTGTCTGATAGGCAGGTTTAGAGTAAAAATCTCCTTCAGCTTGCTGGATGAATTTGAAATACTCTGTAGTTTGGTGGCACACTGCTCTTGTGTATGTGCTGTGTTACTGCCTCTATAAAAAACTCCACAGCATGGAATGCCAAATCAGACAAACCAAGCTGTGTCATCTTTAACAAAAGTATACCTGAATTGCAAGGCAAGGGCTGTTTAGCAAATAACCACATGCCAAACAGAAGTATTTGGAGATGCTGCAAGTTTATTGCTCTCCTTGCTTTGCTTGCCAAGGCAGCAATGCAAGTAATTAACTGGTCAGTCACATCCGAATCCAAGTAGTGGGGAAGAAAGAACATGGCATATATTTTGTGTTGTCTCCTGTCTGAGTTTACCCACACACACACACTCATCTACACATTTCTAGGATTTTAAAATAAAGACTTGTATAGTAGCAGAGAAGTCAGAGATACAGAGACTTTTGCAGACATCTGCTTCAGCCACAGTTTCTCAGTGTTCATTTCTATTCCATCACATTAATTTTATCACTTCAGAATCCTTTAGGTAAGTCTTTCTGCTTACTATTTTTATATAAAGGTTCTGTAGGATTCTGCTTATCATCTTTATATATATGTTCTGTAGCCTTCCTCATCACCTAAGTTTTTTATTCCCCTCCACATGGCCCAGGTTTGTTCCATTGGCCAAACTCAAGCTATTGCTTTTCAGTCTTTTCGCTTAATGAAGGTTCAGACACACAGAAGCGAAGAGGAATCTTTTGGCAACACTAAGCTACAGATTCTGAGTCTTTCTTTTACTAACCTCTCTCTGTACCTTCTCTGAGGGATAGGTGCTCACAGATAGTGGAGCAAAAGCTGTTTAACTTGCAGCTTTCAAAGAACTGTCTGACCAAATGTGATCTAAGAGAATTATCTTATTTCAGGTGAGGGGAATTTTTGTTGCACGGTCAGTAACGGCACTTTAGCTCTTTCACACACAGCCTTGCTAGATCCTTTTTATTAGGTACTATTGCTTAAACACAAGTGCTGGGGAATGCCAGAAGAATCATCTGTGGCAGCACAAAGTGTTTCAGTACATAAACCTTATGGTAATAACTTCTTTTGATACAGGCTGTGTTGCACTGTTTAAGCAAACAAGTTCCGATTTGGCAGGTTGGTTGTTTTCAGGTGCCTGCTCATTAATCATTGGTTAAGAAATACCCCTCAAGGCTTATGTCTGAAGACAGCTGCAGTCAAGTAAGGACCTTGATTAGCTTCCTTTGTTTTCATAGTTTGAACAATGCATTCTGTTATCCCGTTTGAGTTTTGCAATGCCTGGAGTTTTAAACTACCCTTGAATAGGCTATTATTAACTTAGAAAACACCAAAGGCATGATTGCAACTTCTGATGTTATTTATATTTGTGTATGGAAAATGAAAAATGGAATTTTGATGGAAATGAGTAGTGAATTATGGTGCATAATTGCACTATCTTCCACGCTCCCCAGTTTTCACAGTTGTGATGTCCTGGGGTGAAAAGGAATGAAAAATCACCCTCTTGATTAGGAATTCTTTGCCTTTTCAAAAGAAACTTCAACTGATTTTTGTTGTTGTTGTTTTGTTTTGTTTCAATTACAGCATTCTCTGGTCGATGTAATTAAATGTAGCCTAATTTGAGTCAGAAACATTAGGAAATCTTTGTCTTTGGAATTGCAATTGTCGACTCGTTCACTTTGGCAGTCGTTTCCTGGAAGCTTGCTTTGGTCTGCGGTAAGCAGAGAGTGCATTTGACAAACTGATTGTTGTGGAAATACACGATCAAACTGCTTGTTTATTCCAGATTTTGGAAAGGGAATCCTTTTGCATAATTTGATTTACAGATGTTCTCTCTGACTAAAGCATTTCTGTCTTCCTATTTATTTCTATCAGTATTTTCCCCTTGTAGCTAATGTGAAGAGATTCAATAGTAGAGTAGTTGTGTTTCTTTAGAGGTAGTGATGTGCTCAGCTTTCTACAATTCTCAACAGCAGACAAACATTGCCCTGAAGAGCTTTAAAGTCTAAAAATACCTCAGCTAATGCTTCAGCTCCTTTCAGCCTTTAACGTTCTCGAGAGTTTCTTCTTGTTTTGCCTCGTCTTAATACACCTCAATTGTAAACTGCCAATCAAAACAAATCAACTTGGCTCCTCTGTTAAAAGTAATCTCAAAGAGAGTAAGAATTCCATTTAACATTTCCTAGTACTTGTGGGTTCAATCCAGAGAATCTCATCATTACAGACCCATCTAAGTAACTTGTACCTTGCTGACCTGCTCCTAGCAACACCAGTAAAGCATCTACCAGCGTTCAGACTGCGTTACCTGTCTTTGCTATTGCTATAGAGGACAGGGCTGGTTGTAGCAAGCTACTAGAGCTCTGGTTGTAAATGAGGTCACCTGTGTAAGACATGTCCATCTGCCTGATGCTCTCCTGAGTGTAAATGTGTATTCTGAAGCAGTGAAGTGCATGTCTATCCAGAGAGCCTCATTTTAAAAGTGTGACATGGATTTTTGCCATCAAGACTGCAGCCAGGCAAAAAAATGAGTGTAAATTGCTAGTTTAATGCTAAGTAAATGGAAGGACAACAGGAGATGACATCATGTACTAATGGAAATGGGAACAAGGGAGGATGAGTTAAAAAGAAACAGCAGAAGGTCTTTGCCATCCACTGGATGCTTCACCTTTAGTTTGGGTGTGGATATTTTTGTGTTCCTGCTTCTGTGTTTTCTCCTTTCGAAGAACAACATCAGTCAGCACTGAGCAGTGATGTCTCAGATTCTTTCTAGGGACTAAGCTGCAGGTTTAACTTCTGGGCTGGCATAAGGACCATCTGTTCAGTGTAGTCTGCAAGCAGAGTGGAGATATGTGTGTTGTGAGCATACAAAACTCGCTGTAAGAGAAGGCAGAGAATATACTTTGAGATCTTGTTAGTTTTGGTTCTGCTGTTCATTTTGCTGCTGCTTGAAAGGGAGTGTTCCTAGCAGGTGAAATCATGATGTCCTGTCCTCTATGTGGTGATCTAATGGAGAAGTTTCTGGTCATTCTTCAGAGTATTCTAACTGTATGGTGGCTTGTAGGGTTGGTAAGCACTGGAGATATTTTGTGTCCCCAGAGTGCTGCTATGTTGTGGTGTCTATAGCAGCTTAGCATTTTTGAAAAAGGGAGCAGTTCACTCTCTCTACATACCTTTAGATTTTCCATCTCCCCAGCATATGCTTTATACTGACACTCCTTCCTCTGCAGCTCCATTCTCATCCCATTAAGTCATTGTATATAAAATCTTGCTCTTTGCTGTCCCATCTGCTATGAACATTAAGCCACAAGCAACTGCAACTGTGTTTCACACTAAGCCCTGCACTCCTATCACCCCTACTTGACAGGGACTATTTCTATTACATAAAACAGAGACACTGCACTGCCTCGATGTGCTCCTGGATGACCCAGCTAGCTCTCACTCCTTCTACACTTCAGCATCCACCTCCTCCATTGTATAAAGGGATGACCTTCACCTTAACCTTATTAGTCTTATAATTTTCAAAGGTCTGAACTTCTTACTTTGATTAAAAAAGGGTAGATTGCAGGTCATGGAAGGAACAGAGAAAGAGCTATAAGACTATTCCTGGAGGCTCAAATTTAAGAGAAAGGTTAAGGGTGTAGAAAGGAAAAAGGAGGTACAGAAAACGTCATCAGCTACACTGCTACATAGGTGTAGCTTCTCTTCCCATTCCTACACCATCTGATATCAACAGGAAGACAGAACAGCAGAGATTCATAAGTCAGGCAGACCTCCTAGCTACTGACCTTAAGGCATAGCTTGTATTCCTCAGGAACTGACCTCGCTGACCAGCAGTCCTTCCCTCCTTGCTGTGAGCCTTAGCCCATGCTGTTTCTGTTAAGGGCTAGTAAATGTTAGGAGCCAACTGGAATGAAGGAGTACATGGAACACTGCAGAACTCACTGCAAAAGAGGAACATGAAGTGTGTAAAATACTGTCATCTTTAGAGAAGGCTCTTTTCAACTTCAAAGGGGTAAGTTCAGGGGGAATTGCTGAAAATCCCCACCTGAAACAACCCTGGATTTGAATCTCTACAAGACCTGATCCACAAGCTCAAGTAGATTAAAATGAGACAACTAGAAAACTGTGAAACATTGCATACCTGTTCACCACTTACAACTCTCATGGGCCTCCCTCTGACTGCAGATCTAGCTTAGATGATCTTCAGGTATCCCCTGACTAATGAAGGATAAATGTACTGTGTTCTACTGCTGCTAACAAGGGGCTGTGAAGAGGGGAAAACAGAGTCTGGGAAAGAAAGAGGCTGACATGTAGGTGTGGGGAGGCTTCAGAATTATCCCAAATCATCCTCCTAAATTAGAGCCTTGCCTCTAGTGAGCATATCAAATGGCACAAAATATAAAGAAGGTGATGGATTTTGGATCTCTTCAGGTACAGAGAAATGAGAAATCAGCTTTTACCCATCAGATTTTTCTCTCTGCTCCTCACAACTCTTTGGCCCTGGTAGATCTGCTGTCTGAGCTGCCTCTGTGAGCAGACTATGAAGTCAATTTAACTTGTTGAAGGATCCATGTTCCCTAGTTCAGCACATCAGACTGTGCACATTGAATCCAAATCAGGCACGGCCAGGTAGTCCCAGCTCTGCAAACCCGACTGAGGAAAGTGACATGAATGCTGCCTCTATTCTTTCAGACTGCTTTATGCTGGCTACAGGAAAGCAGAACATTTCTGACCCAGCATAAAGCTACAGCAGCACAGACAGACAGTACCTGAGGCAACATTAGGATCTGCCAGGGCAAAATTACCTATTTAGGGTTGTCTGAACCAATTTGAAGTGGCAGAATGGGTTTCTACTAGTCCAGTGCCCTGTGCTGTGTAACCATGCAGTTTTGTACTTGATGGTAGTTTTCAGATGCCTTAAAAAACTTCTCTGTGCTTTCATACTTGATTTGCCATCTCATGGTGCCACAGCACAGTACAGACAGCAGGTATTTCCTAACACTTTTTTTTTTCTTTCTCAGTGAAGCAAGACAAGAAACAATTTCTGCTTTGCATTCAGCATAATTGAATTTGCCTATTAAAAGTGTTAAAAGTCAACCTACAAAAAAACCAAATAAACAAAAGGCAGATGGAATTGAGCCTCAGTAAATATTGAAGAATCATGAAATAAACTATCCCTTTACGTTTGTGTTAATAAAATTTCAGGCACTCTATGGAGGTTTTCTTCTAGCAGTATTAAACCAAAGTACATCAAGTTTTTTTTCAAATGTAATGAATAATTTCCAGAATGGATGACAGAAATTGGAACAAGAGACTGTAATCAGGCTCTACCTCTATTCTTGGGAACCTTTTATTTGACACAATCTTGTTTTTCTTCAGCCTATCCATTTGTGACAGATGTCAGTCAAGTTAGAATCAAGGTGGAAGAGTATCTTTTGTAGTATGTCATTGGTCCATGAAAACAATTTACTATAGGCAGTAAATAGCAGCTTAGCTGAGATGGTTTAGGTAGCTTGTCTTGGGCCACTCTTCGGTCTTATCTCTTCTGGTACTTGTGATGGTTTGGGAGTTCCCTGCCCCCCCCACATTTTGTAAAATCCCCCAGACTAGACTCATTCAGCTGGAAGTTAAGGACTGAAGCTCTGTTTACAGCTCAGCACAATCAACAAGCAGAGATATACACAATAGACAGGAATAGTTACAACAGACATATACAAGTTAAAGGTAATACAGAAACACAATCCCCCTCCCAGAAATCAGAGTCCCCAGGAGGGTCCCCCAACCACCTTCCCACCTTCTTTCCACCCCTCTACCTTACCCCAAGGTCTGCCTTATGTGCAAGGTGAGTTTGGAGGATGGGCATGGGGGGTTAGAAGGAAAGTGGTTAGTGAGGTTAGCAGAGAGGCCAGCAGACAAAACTTGCAGCTAGAGAGAGACTCTGTGTGTGTGTTATCTGTGTTTGTGTCCTTGTTCTTAGCAAGCCTATGAGTGAAGCAGACAGCACCAGTGTTTGCTTTTCTTAGCCTGTAATATAATTTTCTCCATTAAAATATTCCAATTAGCCTCAAACCAGCACAGTACTGCAGAAGATGATTTTAGGAATATTTTTCCTCTGATGTTTCCATTCACGGTGACCAAAGCACTTCATGCTGTTTAGAGTTCTGTAGCAACTCTCTCCTTTTATTCTGTTGATGTGTGAGTGGACAAAGAGAGTTCCACAAAACTGTATCTAACCCTGCCTGTTAAGGGAATTAGATTTTTTGGATGTGTGGCTCACAGGTGATTTGAACACCTTTTAACGCAATCTGCCCACCCCTTGCATACAGATTTTGCAGTTCAGTGCTCGTGGGGGACCACTTCACAATTATTATTTTTCTTAATCCTCCATCAAAGTGGGCAGCAGTGGGGCTGGCAATATATAGCTGCTCAATCCAGCATGGCCAGAGAGGCAGACAGATGGGATGACTCTGTGGATTCATCTGCAGGGGCTTTTTAGAGCCTTCTTTTCCTAGCAAGCCTTCCCATTTGACACCTTCTCACCAGCACTTTAATGTTTTTGGGAGGTAGGTGTGAAACCAAGAGGAGACATACACCTGTTTGCATAGTGATTTTTTTTTTTAACCTGAGGAGTGGGAAGTATTATGCAACATGACTTGCAAACAACTGGAAGTTTAGCTTGGCAAATGGCAAGTGGCCTCTGCAAAACATCGTTCCCTGAGTGTGGAAAATCCCAGCATGACAGATTCAAAAGTTTAACATAACGAAGACCTTGCTGGGGAAAAAACCCAAACCACAAAACCATAAAAAGAACTCAGGCAAAGCAAGACGAGTAGGTGCTTGGACATGAGTCTAACAATGCTGAGGAAATGAAGATGTTCATATGAAAAGAGGGAGAAGAAGAAGGAATAAATTTTCCTCTTCATGTTCCCAACATCTGCATAGAATCATAGAATGGTAAGGTTGGAAAGGACCTCAAGGATCATCTAGTTCCAACCCCCTGCCATAGGTAGGGACACCTCCCACTAGCACAGGTCACTCAAGGCCTCCTCCAACCTGGCCTTGAACACCTCCAGGGAGGGAGCAGCCACAACCTCCGTGGACAACCTGTGCCAGTGTCTCACCACCCTTGCTGTAAAGAACTTCTTCCTAACATCCAGTTTTCATCTCCCCTCTGCCAGTTCAAACCCATTGCCTCTTGTCCTGTCATTACAAGATTTTGTCAATAGTCCCTCCCCACCCCTCCTGTAGCCCCCTTCAGATCCTGGAAGGCCACTCCAAGGTCTCCTGGAAGCCTTCTCTTCTGCAGGCTGCAGAACCCCAACTCTCTCAGCCTGTCCTCATAGCAGAGCTGCTGCAGACCTCTGAATATCTTCATGGCCCTCCTCTAAACCCATTCCAACATTTCCATATCCTTCCTGTGCAGGGGGCTCCAGAACTGTACATAGGACTCATTTCATGAGAACTCTGCACTGGTGACTTTGATTCCTTTATACATCAAAGCGTAGCTGTAACCCATTCTAGAAGTGCGTTAACATGTGATAATTAAGTGACTTTAAATATTAATCATCCTATTTAAAAATAACATTGGAAAAAAAAAAAGATATCCTTAATGAGAAGTAAAATTACATTTTAAACACTACTCTGTAGAAATGGGACCTATTCAAGTGTTGTCTTTGAAGGCAGTTGAGAACTGATGCAGTGTCAGTGCAGATTCCCAGGGTGCTATGAGGAAGCTGAATTCTTTGCGTAGTTGTTTGACAAACTCCTTCCAAGACACACAGCACACAGACTTAAAATGCATTTTTCCTGTCGTGTGTCTGTGTTTATGGGTGAATACCATATGGACTTTGTTCTGAGCTTTGCTCATCTGAGGAAGGCTGGGAGAGGGCTCCATGTTTCAGTTAACTGTTTCCTGTCGAGCAGACAAAATATGTTCCTGGTAAGGAAACAAAAAAATGGTGCAGCTATTTGAAGGTAAACAAGCCAGTGGCTGAAATTTTGTTTCCTCAGGGCCTGGGCTGGGTTTTGTTGTTGTTATTCACATCTGGATAAAAAGGACGGATTAGGTATCACAGCTGGTAGCTTCAGCTTTGCTCAGGGAAATAAAGACAGGCTTTGAATAGGAAGTATTTACATAATTTGAAGGCTAAGCTGAGCCTGAAGGCAGTGATCAACTTAAAGATTTGTTCTATAGTGGCATATTGATGCAAATGTTGAAATGGGATAGATGTGCCTGATTGACACAGGGTCAGACAAGGCTGTGTTCTGAGAAGGGACTCTGGAAACTGATAAAAATGATAGGAAGCTTTTATAAAATTGCTCTCTCTTGCAGCTTAATTTTTCCAGTGGTTAAGGAGGAAAAAAAAAGGAAAAAAAAAAAAGGGAGCATTCATGTAGATTGAATGGGATGGATGTGACTTTGTGCAGTGTCCCCTCCCATGCAAAGAACTGACTGAAAACTTTCCCATAGGAAACCAATGTCAATGAAAATACTTTTTTTTTTTTTTTTTTTTTAATATAGGAAATGTATGAATTCTGCCTTTTAGGCTTTCTTTTTTTTTTCCTTCCTTTCTCTTTTCTCCTTTTTTTTTTTTTTCCTTTTTCTTTTTTCCCCAGATTATAAGACTATTGGTCCAATCCTGAAAATGTTGCTCAAGGCTAAATCCTGCTGTTCTTGTGCCAAAAGACATTTAATCAAATGAATGTTGAATTTGTTTCTCTGTCTTTGTTCAATTGGGTTTTGGGGTTGTTGGTTTGGTTTGGTTTGGTTTTGTTTTTAGTTAAATATTCATTCACTTCAACAAGAGTTTTGTTTGCTAAGAGCTGAATTAAACTAAGCAGAAACATCAGGACCCAGCTAAGATACTGACTTCTCCCACGTCCTTAGAGCTCAGTATACTGGAGTTCATTAACTCTCAGAAGATGCAATGCTAAAAGTTGGTGCATTATTAAGTGATGGTAAATGGAAAGTTCCAGAGCTGCACTGGTGTGGCTGCTTTCCTTTGCGACGAAGCACACTGAGTGTTTGTTTCTCTGCCTAACTTTTGGACATCCACTTGTGATTGCAAAACTGTGACAATATAAACTGTTGGCAGGGAATTTGCAAAACTCTCAGGGCTCTGACAGTGTCAAGCTGGATAGGTGGTGAAGGAAGATGAAGCTGGCTAATTGACAGGGCCCTTGGAGTTGTGCTTAGTGTGTTGATGCAGTTTGTAATTAAAGTATTAGCTACGAGGGAGGAAATCAGGGAAAAAAAAAAGTTAGGGCTGTGTTTTAAATTCAATAAGGAGTGAGTGGAATGGGAAAGAATCTCTGCTGCTAAGAACATCAATGTGTTTATGTACTGAGATGGGCTTAGCATAAGGATAACTGCAGTAAAAGACCCAAGAAGCAGAGTCTGAGTGTCAGACTGAAGTTTCAAGTAAGGCACTTTCAAGAATATTCTCCTCTAGTCCACATGGTCCTAGCTGATCAGATGGCAGCTGACAGCTATGAAGTCTGCTCCTGTCTCTACCAAGCCACTCACAGGAGTGTAGAGGCAGCAACAAAAGCATTGGCAGCATCATTTTACATCGAGAAATGGGTTCTCATGCTTGGGAATGCTTCACTGGCTTGCAGAACTAGTTCCCTTCATTATGTCTCTGTTATAGCTTCATTCCAATGAAGGCTAACATGAAGCTCTGTTATAGATTCATTCTGATGAAGGCTAACATGAAGCTCTGTTATTGCTTCATTCTAAGGAAGGCTAAGATGAAGCTCTGTTATAGCTTCATTCTGATGAAGGCTAAGATGAAGCTCTGTTATAGCTTCATTCTGATGAAGGCTAACCTGAAGCTTTAGTTTCCCAAGCAGAGCACTGTTAGATGTGGGCCCCTTCATCAGATTTTCCCGTGGGTCTGCCTGCCCTTTGCTGTCTATAGATACAGTATTTACACCAGCAGCAAAGTGTTGCTTTCTTTGATCAAAAGTAAAAAGCATTCTGAAAAGCTTCCCACTCCAGCTGAAAAACTCAACAGGTCAATAAGGCTACATTATCAGTAAGAGTTTGGCTCTGTTCCATGAATGGATTCTAATTGTTAAATGTAATTGTTGTTATTTGTGCTTTTCTCACTGTGGTTTTGAGCATCTCCTCTGGTTCCTTTGTTTGAGACTCTTAGCAGATAAAGATCAGAAAAAAACTGAAATTGTATATTGTCCTAAGCAAATTCACTCCTAAACAAACTGCTCCTCAAAGGTTTCCAAAAGGCACCAGCAGCTTTTTAAGAAGTAACAGCCTACAAAAATGTTGTTTTTCACAGTTAAGCAGACTTTGGTTTAAAGCTGTTCAAATAAGCCTCTGAATCCTTGTTGCTTTCAGGGATTGTTTTTGGGTGTGTGCTGATCCATAAATCAAAAGCATTTGAAACAATGTGAAAGAAAATGTTTAAAGAAAATAAATAGAAAAGGAAACATTTTTCTCTTCTCCCTCCTGCAGATCAGGATATCTTCCAAAGAAGCAAAAGGCATTACAAGGATATAAAACTCAAGTGTGAGAAAGTAGATTCAAGAGTCCCTGGCCCTAATCCCACTGAATTAGTGGCAAATTTCTCCTTGACCACATGAGTTTTGAATGGGACCCCATCTCAGATGCTGACAGTAAGGCTGGCTACCACATCACACAGTTTACTTCAGTTTGCAATGGGCAAGACCTAAACTGGACAAAAAGTAGGTTAGAAATAAAAAAAAAAGGGCATCAGATCTATAAAGATCTTGGCAGGCACTTTAACAAATAATGTGTGGCTCATTGTGAAACCATATGAACCTCTGACAGTGTACAAACAGCCCCACAATGGCTTAAAGACTTTGGTGTGGCATTGATTTGAGAGGCACTAAAGCAAGGTGACAGTTATTAAAGCTCTGCCAGCAGTACTGCAAGATAATAGAGCCACAGGTATTATAAACCAGGCAGTTTATATTGGATCTTATTCCATTGCTGATGTCAGTGGCAAAACTCCTGGGGACCTCATCAATGAGAGGACCCTGGGTGGTGTTGGTGAGGGGAATTCATTTACTTTGAAGGGAGCAGAGCTAAATCTGAGCAATTCCATGATCTGATGTCAACTGACATCACCCACCCTTGTGTTCCTGATGGTTGACATCAGTATGCAGTAATAAAAAGTACTGCCTGCCCAGGGAACCTCAAGACTGGAGCACAGCTAGGGGTGAATTCTGTGCATGAGAATACCAACAACAAATAAAAGTTTTTGCTGCCAGGAGCCACTTACAAAGAAAAACAAATAAATAACTAACCTGCTCTGACTGTCCTTTTTAAATCAAATGAAGCTGATTATTTTGGGGAAAAAAAAATCAATAGGATCATTTAAGCAGATGGTAGTTTTATTATTTTTAAACAATTATAATAGTGTAAGACAAGATAAAGGATAAGTCTGGATCAGGTGGAGTCAGTCACTGACTCCAGGGTTTTTTTCCTGCACTGTAGGCAAGTCCTGACCCTCACAGTGTTCTCTAAAAGGGGTATGAGAAGCATTTTAGTCCTTTATTGGCAATTAATTATTGAATAGACTGCCTGTGAGGAAAATTGCTTCTCTGAAAAAAATTGGCTCCAGCTTATCTTTTCCATTCAAGTCAATGACAGTGTTGATCACAGAAAAGCAAGTCCAGAGCAGCTGTCCAGTATCTCTGAGATCTGGGAGGAGAACAGATTTTGTCCCTAAGGCTTTCTTTTGTCACTTTTTGGTTAGCATTCAAAAGCAGATATGGTACATAGCTTTGATAAGTGTTAAAATGTCCTGTTAGTATCAAGGCTACAAGGTGTCTAAGTGTCTATGTGGCACTCTCAGGTAGTGCTTGGATCTGTGATTTGTACTCTGGTCCTGATCACTGCCTGTAGGGACGGCAGAAATCTTAGTCTTTCTTGGGATCTCTTTTAAAGTGAGTCAGCTACACTTCTAAACCAAATATCAGCTACAGTTGTGGGAAAAGCTCAGTCCATGGACCTCTACAAATAAGCAGTGTGCTTGAGCCAGCACAGTTCTGCACTTGCAGAGCCTTGCAGGAGACTTTGTGCTCTTGGTCATCACCAGGACATGTAGGGCATCTCCTGTGCTTGATTATATAAAAGCATAATGCTGATACGCTCCAGCACAGTACTCACACTGTTTTGAACCCTCTGAATGTAATACACAGAAAATAGTAACTATCTTAAAGCCTGAGGATGCCATGCAGGACTCAGGAGAGACCCAGGGCCAGATGCAAATGCTGTGAAGTGTGGATGCAGTCAACAGCCTTCACTTCCTGGTGCCAAAGGGTTAATGTTTGCCTGCCCAAGGAACATACCAGGCTAAAATGAATCTGTGTATGAAAGATGATACCAGGATATTTTTTCAGGGCTCCCTGATTACAACAACTGATGCAAGCAGATAGAAGAGCAATTGACTGGTGAGAGACTTCAACCTCTTTAAAGTGTGTTTGCTAGTTTCCCATTTACTAAGGAAAAGCTGCCAGGTCACTGCTAGGTTGAGAGGGGAATTGAACATGACATGCTATCACCACTTTTAAAAAACTGTCTCTCAGACACTTTCACAACTCCAAATCATAAGGATGTTACAGTGAATAGTGAAACCACAGGAAAGAGATTTAATTTGGTCTCTACATCAGTTAAAACAAACAAAATAAAAAGAGGCATTTTGGAATTGTCCTTGGAGTCAAAGAGGTATTGCATTTTGGGCCATCAGACATCTTCAGAGACCTGTGCTCCTATAATGTGTGTAGCCTGCTGAGTGAGTTATTTTCTGAGTGACATTTCACTATGATACAGCTTTTAAGGCGAGCTAGAGGAGGACAGAAATGTCCAAGTTCAAAGGACTATTTCCAATAGTTGCAGAGAAACTGTAGACAAGGTATTTTGTCCTCATTGGCAAGTACACAGGACCCTGCTCTCCAGAAGTATTGTGGTGAGACAGCTCTGAACATTAATGAAACAATTCCACAAAGCAAGGAAATCATCTCAGTCCTGACGGTGGATTTTCATAAAAGACCTTTAGGAGCCCCTGAGGGTCTCATCCACCACATCAATGGTGCAGTTCAGCTGCACCTGCATCCCATTAAGATTGCTCTTTTTATTCCAGATGCCAGGCCACCAAGGTTAAATATGATTCAAGGATCCTTACCACTGGAGAATATATTTCAGGAGCTGAATAGAATTCAGTTTTGCATGATAGAAAACAAAGAGGAAGAGCAGAGCTAAAAAGCTGGGTATGAGGGGTGTTCACCAGCCTGGCACGTGTGAAGAAACATTAAACGCTGATAAATTCTTTGTCTGGATTTTAGTTTGTCGTTTCAAGATGCTCTTTCCCTGGTGGCAAATTTGCATAATGAAAAACTGAAGCAACAGATGAAGCTGAAACGCGTTCAGTTTCTTCCAAGGCAGAAAAACTAACCCAGTGACTTCTTTTGAGCTGTTCAAAGTAAATTTTACAATCTTCAAAAGTTGTTTACGTGCTTCGTATCTGCGAGCCAGAAAGCACAACCCACAAAGCCGGACTTGTCCCCATGACCCACTGACTTTTTGACATCTCGAGGTCATGCATCCAAAGCATGCACAAGCAGGAAACGTAGAGCTCCTTCCAACCGCATCCTGGTGTGTCTGTAGTGTAAATTAGAGCTGTGTGAGCTCTGGGAAAATTCATCTGGCAGGCATTCTATGCTTCTTTTCCTTTTTTTCTTATAAATTGTGCTAAAGGGTTTGGGTTTAGTCTGAATCTAATTAAAATTAATGACAGTTACATGTAAAGAAAAACAAACAAACAAAAACCCCAAAACAAGAACTGACACACCCNCATGTTGAGAATGCATCTATCAGGAACCTCCTGCACCTCGAGATTGGTGTAAATGTTGAGATGTGAGGGAATATTTAACACAATTGTAATGCAGTGATGTAAGAGTGACAAACACTAAGAATCAGTCATTTTCACTGTTCAGCACAGGATAAGCACAGGCACTTGCTTGCAGAACCAGGCTTATGAGAGGGTCTTTCTTTGATGAGGCTGCAGGCATCTTGATTTTCAGTCCTGAAAGAATCCAACTTCTTTTAATTATCTGGAAATGTACTTACCTAACAACTGAATTAATTCTCTGCCACTCATCTCTCTGTCACCTTGGCCAAAGCGGCAACAAGTTACGCAGATGCCACTGATCCCTGCTGAGAAACTGTTATTGGAGTGTCTCAGATTGCTCTTAAAAATAATAATCTTTTATTAGGTTTACATGAACAAGAAGAAAACAAGAAAAATGAGGCCTGAAGGAAAAAAAGTACAAAGTATAAAGGCGTTCTAGAAGCATCTGATTTCAGGATAGTCAAACGAGACTCAGAGAAAGTTAATTGTCTTACCCTGTGTGATTCTTTTCCCAGGTTCAGTTTTAAAATGGATCTGAAGTTTTGAGGTACTTGTCTGAAAAGAATCATAGAATCATAGAATGGTTTAGGTTGAAAGGGACCTCAAAGCTCATCCAGTTCCAACTCCCTGCCATAGGCAGGAACACTTTCCACTAGTACAGGTCACTCAAGGCCTCATCTAACCTGGCCTTGAACACCTCCAGGGAGGTTGTGGAACACAGAAGCACAGAATTCGATCTTCAATCACATTCTGTGCTTCTGTGCTCCACAACCTCCCTGGGAAGCCTGTGCCAGTGTCTCACCACCCTCACTGCAAACAACTTCCTCCTAACATCCATTTTCATTCTCCCCTCTGCCAGTTTAAACCCATTGCCCCTTGTCCTGTCATTGCAAGACCTTGTCAGTAGTCCCTCCCCAGCCCTCCTGTAGGCCCCTTTCAGATACTGGAAGGCTACTCTAAGGTCTCCTGGAAGCCTTCTCCAGGCTGCAGAGCCCAAACTCTTGTAGCCTGAGGTCACCAAACATTGTGCTGCACAGCAGAGTGCCATCTGAGTATCATGGAAGTACAGGGATAGCAAGAGGCTTAAAAGAAGAAGAATCAGCAAGCTCCATTCTCATTTAAATGAGACCATATTTCCTGCACTGGCATCATCAATGTGTGGCAACATTAAATCTTTGATAGACATTCACAGATTTCTGCTCAAAGTCGACAACATACTCAGCTCCCTCCCTCCCCCAAACCTCAGTCACTGAGAAATAAAAGGCTGCTGTTTTCCAAATGGAACAAATGAGACATTGTTGGTAAAACTGGGATACCAATGAAATGAGTTAGGAAGAGTTTTCTTACTTGTGCCAAACAAGAAATCAATCAATGCGTAGAGGCTGTAAGTTCAAACAGTTCCCCAAGAGACAGTTTGGGAAAAAGGACTTATGCAACAGCATTGTTAAGTTTTGTATACAGAGCAAGAGCAGGTCCAAGTCCAGCTTGACAAATAAAATGCATGTTTGCAAGCTCTAAGTGCTGCAACACCAAGCACCCAACTCTCCAGGTCTTGAGGATCTCAGTTGGATGGATCCTTGCATTTCTGATCATAGAATCATAGAGTCAGTCAGGGCTGGAAGGGACCACAAGGATCATCCAGTTCCAACCCCCCTACCATGCCCAGGGACACCTCACACTAAATCAGGCTGTCCAGAGCCTCATCCAGTTTGGCCTTAAATGCCTCCAAGGATGAGGCTTCCACCACCTCCCTCAGCAACCTGTTCCAGGGTCTCATCACCCTCATGGGGAAGAACTTCTTCCTAATATACAATCTGAATCTACCTATTTCTAGCTTTACTCCATTCCCCCCCCCAGTCCTATCACTCTCTGACAGCCTAAAAAGTCCCTCCCCAGCTTTCTTGTAGCCCCCTTCAGATACTGACAGGCCACAATAAGGTCACCTCAGAGCCTTCTCCTCTCCAGGCTGAACAGCCCCAACTCCCTCAGTCTCTCCTCATAGGAAAGGTGCTCCAGCCCTCTGACCATCCTCATGGCCCTTCTCTGGACACCTTCCAGCACATCCATACCTCTCTTGTAACAGTAGCTCCAGAAGTGGACACAGTACTCCAGGTGGGGTCTCACCAGTGTGGACTAGAGGGGTAGATCTGTTAGTACAGAACAAATTTGGTCAGCAATATGTGAGACCTACACCAACATTAGATGCAGCACAAAATCTTCAACTGACCAGAGCAAACCATCAAGCTAGACAGAATGAGGTGAGGCCCAGAGAACACAGATTGAGTAGTGATGAGGAAGGCTGACTCATGGGATCAGAAAACTACAGATTATCTCCTCAGGCTCAGCACACCCCAACACAGCCAGTCTATTCGTATGGCATTTCTTTTGGCCACGTGGCTGTTCAGCAAACGCTGCTGGGATTCATGCCCTTCTTTATGGCTGCTCAGAGTGCAGGGCTGCCATGCATGGCAAAGCAAGGCTGCAAGCTGACACTCCAAGCTCCTTGTCTGATGTGATAAAAAGCACAAAACCTCCATCAGCTGCACATCGCTAATGCCGTAACTGTTCCAAGATGTTGCTTTATGACTCTTAGCTTTGTTTTATTTTTCAGGAGATTGATGAGAGGGGTTTGACTGACGTCATTCAAGACATGCCATAAACACTGCTAATTTTAATATTAAAATTCCATAAGGTAGCTCTGTCCAGATGTGATTTATTAGAGCTAGCCTGTTGCTTTCATTACTCTTGCATTTTTCTTTGCCGGTCCTTATAGCCTTTCTTGTAAGTAAAAAGAGTAAATCCCCTATCTTTAAATCAGAGACATTTGGTGTGACTGCATTCAGTCTGGTACAGAGGGGTTGTGCAATGGATGAATGGATGCTTGTGAGTATGAGCTGAACCAGAAGCCCTCCAAGTATGAAGCCGCTCAGAGCAAGACAGCCAATGTCTCAGTGACCCTTTCCCTGGCTATATCTGGAGCTCACACAAGGCTAACACAGCAGTACCTGCAGATTACAGGATCCAAGAATCTTGGAGAGAATGAAGAGATCACACAAATGGAAAGATATTTAAAGACTTCTGAGTAAGAATTCTCTTTTTCCTTGACAGATTAATTAAAATATCTTTATAGAAAGACAGGAAGTCTTTGCCTGATTAAAGTCTATCACTGCAAGCAAGTTTTGCTAGTGGAAAATACATGAATAATGAGAAGGGTTTCATTAGGTAAGATCCTCAGAGGGTAGAAAGGTTATATCAAATTAATAATTCAATTTTCCAGCATTGTTGGGGGTGGTGATGTTGTCTTTATGTTAGAATCAGGGAGCTAATTCTTTCAGAGTGCATTTGAAGAGTGAAAAAAGAACTGGTTATCAACAGTTGCTTGGCTGGCCTGTGGTTTTCATGAAAGGCAGTGCTGTGAGCTGCATATTTTTCCTACTCATTGGAAGCAGCTGAGTCTGAGACTTTTTTAAATGACTCTGAAGACACATAAACATCAAACGTGGAGCTGCCAAATGCCAGGACATAAGAAGAGACTGACTGTCCATAAAACCTAAACAAATATTTCCATCAGTAAAACTGGAAAGAGTTTAAACCAGAAAACTGGAAGCGTTGCAAATAACAGTTCACAGAATTACAGAATTGTCTTCGATCACATTCTGTGCTTCTGTGCTCCACAACCTCCCTGGAGGTGTTCAAGGCCAGGTTGGATGAGGCCTTGAGTGACCTGTGCTAGTGGAAGGTGTCCCTGCCTATGGCAGGGGGTTGGAACTGGATGAGCTTTGAGGTCCCTTCCAACCTTACCATTCTATGATGCTATGATTTTGCACCATGGCTGCGTGTCCAGCTTTGCTGCCCAGACAGTTTCCCTGCTTTAATCCATGATTATTACTGGTTTGGGCAGAAATCACACTTCCATCAGCTGGGTGTATGTGATTCTGGGTACACTGATATCTTCCATGGTTTGTTGAAAAAGTCATAGCCCTTCAGCTGGTACAACTACTTGAGAGCTCCGCTATGAACCTTATTGTTGGAATGAAACAGGTCAGCAAGGCTCATCTCTGCCAAATGTTTATTGATTCTTTATTGATGTAGCCCAGGAACCGAGTCCTGGCCTGCATCAAGAGAAGTGTGGGCAGCAGGGCAAGGGAGGGGATTCTGCCCCTTTGCTCTGCACTTCTCAGACCCCTGGAGTCCTGTGTGCAGTTCTGGAGCCCCCAGCACAGGAAGGACATGGAAGTGTTTGAACGGGTCCAGAGAAGGCCACGAGGATGTTCAGAGGGCTGCAGCAGCTCTGCTCTGAGGACAGAGAGTTGGGGCTCATCAACCTGGAGAAGAGAAGGCTTCGAGGAGACCTTGGAGTAGCCTTCCAGTATCTGAAGGGGCCTACAGGAAGGCTGGGGAGGGACTATTGACAAGGTCTTGNATTCTATGATTCTATGATTCTATCTCAGGGCACAACAGAATATATTTATCCCACCCCCTACAGTAGCTAGTTTAGTGCTTTAATACTTTATTTCCATTAAGGTTGAACACTTGTTATTGATGCCACTGTTCCCTGGATTAATGTGATTATGTCTTATTTTATATATATGTACATACACTTTTTTTTTTAAACCTCAAACTATATATTGAGTTGGAATCTCTGGCTTGTGTCTTCCCACAGCTCATTTACCTTGCATTTTTTCTCCCCTTGTGTTTCTCTTTTCTTCTGAAGCGATAATTCTTCTTTTCTACTCTCTCAACGATTCTCTCCGGGACTCTAATTCTCAGACTCAATGCCAAAAGCACATGTGCTATGTTTAAGAGTTTATATGTCCCATTCTTCCTGTCAGAGAAGGTAATCCTTGAAGCTATGACCATAGGAGTAATGTTCACCAGTCTTTACCCTGGTACATGTCAATCTTCCCCCAGCATCTCAACCCACCCACTGGCAGAAGGCTCAGAAGAATCCATCTCGGTGCTGGCAAACCTGCTTACCTTTCTGCTGGTCTCCAAAGGGGAATTTGAGGTTCACAGATTTGTTTTGCTCTTTCTCTGTCATGACAATGGTAATATAACACAGGAGGAGTCCAACAGAGGAGCCAATTGTGACCTGTGTCAATTTCCTACAAAGGAAAGTACAGTCTTTGATCCGCTGTTTTCAACAGAGACAACTGAAGAGTGAATAAACAGTAAAGGCAAAGGAAGAGAGCCTGGGTTTTACAACATGCCAGCTCCAGCAGATCAGAAGCTGCATCAAGAGATAGACCTTGCAGAAAGTATTTGGGTTAAATGAAACAATTTCTTTTTATTTTATTGAGCTAGACTCTTGTGTAAATCCCCATCTTCTGGAGCAAAGTGATTACAGGTGCTTTGACACATTTATTCTGAGGTTGGAGAAGTCTGAGATTCAAGATCTGAACCATTTAAACACCGTGACCCTTGAAGCGACCCCTCTTCAGCATGACTGAGATCTTTGGGAAAAAAGAGTCCTCTTCTCTTCCCAGTGGTATTTCTGTGATGGAGAGTCACAGGAGCAGGCCCCACCTTGTGCCACCCAGAACAAACTGCTGGTCACACAGATCACAGGCTCACAGAATGTCAGGGGTTGGAAGGGACCCAAAGAGATCATCCAGTCCAACCCCCCTGCCAGAACAGGACCAGACAATCCAGCTAAGATTACACAGGAACACATCCAGACAGGCCTTGAAAGGCTCCAGAGAAGGAGACTCCACAACCTCTCTGAGCAGCCTGTGCCAGTGCTCTGGGACCCTTCTGGTAAGACATTTTCCCTTGTGTTGAGCTGGAACCTCCTGTGCTGCAGCTTCCATCCATTGCTCCTTGTGCTATCCCAGGCAGCAGTGAGCAGAGCCTGTCCCCCACCTCCTGACCTCCAGCCCTCAATATTTATAAACATTTTTTAAATCCCCTCTCAGTCTTCTCTTCTCCAAACTAAGCAGCCCCAGGTCCCTCAGCCTCTCCTCACCAGGCAGTGCTCCAGCTCCCTCATCATCCTCATAGCCCTCTGCTGGACCCTCTCCAGCAGATCCCTGTCCCTCTTAAACTGGGGACCCCAAAACTGAATGTAGTACTCAAGATGTGGTCTCACCAGGGCAAAGTAGAGGGGGAGGAGAACCTCCCTTGATCTACTGGACACACTCTTCTTAATGCCCCTCAGGATCCCACTGGCCCTCTTGGCCTGCAGGGCACATTGCTGAGAGATAAACCTCTTTTAAGGAATAAAGTCCCCTTTCCCAACTGAGACTTCAGCCCCAGAACCTCACATGTCCTCAAAGTTTGTACATGCCCAGGAAAAGATAATAGTTCAGCAGGATCCCAGTAGAGAGGGGTGAGAAGTGTCCCAGCAAACACATTCCCCATCTGTGCCTGTCCTCTCCACCACACTGATGGACATGACTCCTACTCTGTGTCTCTGCACTAACTTTTGGGCCAGAGCCCTGAGAATTTCTCTTATTCCTTTAGATAAATCTAATTCCTTTAGGCAAATTTCTCTTTTTTTCCTTCAGATAAATCTAACTCCTTTAGGCAAATTTCTGAGTATGATTTTTGACCCTTTCATAGAGAGAAATGTTTTGACAACCCCGGAACATGGATCTGAAATTTCAAGGTAATTCAACTGGACTTTTTTTCTTTTTTTTTTCCTTCTGAGAAAAAAAAATAATAAAAAGAAAGGCAAAAATTTGGAAAACAGATGAGATTTTGGCCTTTTGAAACGAAAATTCAATGACTCATAGATGTATTTTCAGAGTCTGAAACAAAAGATACTCAATAGTTGAGTGTCTTCAACCTAAAACTTTCTAACTTCAACCTAAACATTTTAAATTAAGGTCTTCAACCCAAACTTTTTAACTTTAACCTAAGCTTTTAAAATTAAGGTCTTCAACCTAAACTTTTTAACTTCAACCTAAGTTTTAAAAATTAAGGTCTTCAACCCAAACTTTATAACTTCAACCTAAGCTTTTAAAATTAAGGTCTTCAACCTAAACTTTTTAACTTCAACTTAAGCTTTTGAAATTAATATTTTTAAACTTAGTGAATATTTTCCTGAAGTGAATATTCTTTGGGACCAAAACCAAACATTACAACACTCAGACCCCTAAGCCAAACCCAGATACTTATGTTTTTACACTTTTCCTTTCAGAATGCTGCCTGATGTGGCATTGTGAGCACGTAACACTACCAGGTGGGATAATATTGCAGTGTTCTATTTTATCTCCCAGATCATTCCTTCATTTTCTAGCATCTCCTCTTCCCCTAGGACCCTTTTGCTCTTTCTTGGCCTGGTCCCAAAATAATTCTCTTCTGTTTTCTTTTTTGCTGACAGCTTCCATTGAAAAGACCTTGGTTTCTGCCCCTTTGTATTCATTACAAAATATAAATCAGGAGCTCTCTGATTAGTTTACTTCCTAGGTTTGTGGGTTTGGGTTTGTTTTTTCCTAGCCAGGATGATGTCAACACAGCTTAGGGAATGAAGTTTGTGGGTTACATCGTGAGCTTTCTGCTAGCCAAACCCAGTGAAACCCACCGTTCAAAAAGAGTCTGGAAGCTTGATGTAAACAGCTAGAATTTATATTGCTTTGAATCGTGGTGAGAGAGAAAATTTGCATGCTGGATGCGAACGTGTTTTGTGATCAGGCACTGGTTTAGCCTGAAAGAAGATGTAAAACTTAGTCAAAATGTCACAGCTTCCCTTTTGTTCTGCAGGAACAAGTTCTGCAGCCTCCGGTGTATTCAGTAATTAATGTTTTGATAGGTGTGTTTGGCAGTTCTCTCGGAGCTATTACTTCCAACCTTGCCATGGAGAAGGTGCACTCCCTTTCCCAAGAAAACAAATGGTCAACTCACTTAAGGATTCACAAGGCTCACAAACCCTGAGGAGGGTTCAGTGTTGCCACAAAGCCTGGCTGTTTGCTTCCATGTCACAGCAGAGAGCCTGGCATGCAGATTCCCACACCGGGGAAGACAGCTTGAGTGTATTCTCAATGTCTTTCCTTACCCATACTGTACTGTTTATTTTATGCAGCACATACATGCAACATTAGCCAAAAGAGTGACAGCATTTAGTGTTAGAGCTAACCTTTATGCTCTCACAACTCAGATTTGTTATTTGGAGCCAAAATCATGTTCCTCTAGGAAAAGTCACATCCAGTCATATCCCCACTGCTGCGTTTATATATTGAGAAAACATGTTTTCACCTTGCTCCTCAATTTATTCTGTTAGGTTTAATTTAAAGTTAACTACTCTCACAATGAAGCAGCATTTCCCCAAACAAGAAACAAACTTTCTTGTCACTCAGAGAGGGGCTAACTGCTGATGCTCAAAATCCATTTTTAATCAGCGAATCTTAGCCTCGATTGCATCATTCCAGAGTCTCACCCAATGCACTGAAGAAGGCAGTTTCCTTTTTCTCAGGTTTTCTCATCAGTCTTTTTGTCAAGTTTCCCCCCAGTCCTGCTGTGAGCCACTTCTCATACTGAGGGGGGGGCTGGTTTTGCCAGGGCTGGGGCACAGGGAGTCATAGTGTGGCTGGGATGTGCCCATGTGTAACCCACCGGCTGAAGGACTCTCTTCACTGGTGGAGTCTCCTCCACTGCTCAGCCCTGCTGCTCAGGTAGAACAGCTGTGAACACCACTCCCTCTGCAGAAAAGCTCCTTTGGCCTCATACCCTTTTCCTGGTAGAAAAATGGCAAATGACACAGACAGACAAATAAACCAAAACAGATCTGTGATGGTGAGTTAGAGCAAATCTTTCCTGACATATAGCAGTTTACTTAACTCACTTTGAAATGATGGGGTGTCGCAGTGAGTTCTCACACCTGCATTCAGAGAGCACCCCAAGCCTCCTTGCCAGGGCTGTGCTGTCTGCAGAGATTCTGCACTATATGCAGTAGGGCCTGAAGGCTACTTGCTCTTGATTAGAGACCTTGAAAGCTGCATTTCAGCTTTGTATGACCGAGATTCTGTGAGCATTTCACTGAAGAGGCAACAACAAAATAACATTTGGTGACCTTTTATCTTTGTGAGTAGTTCTTAGCATTCTTGGCACTCAGAAAATGAAAAGCAATGTTATATTATAATTTTTTTACTGTGTGAATCAGGAGAAATTGAAAGCTAAAACTCTTTTTTTTTTTTTTTCCCCTGAAAATCATCATTCCAGTCTGAGTCTGAAGATTTCTGAGAGTGGTTTACTTTGCTGGGCCAAGACATCTCTAAAAATAAAGTTTAATGTAGCTGACATCTACATGAATTTCTTGAAAGTCTAGAAGAAGGTTTGGGGGTACAAGAAGCCCTTGATTATTCAGCTCAGAGAAGCAGCAAGTCTTTTCTTCCAGTTTAAGAGCACAAGAAATAAGAAGACTGCTTTTACCAGAACTGTTTTCATCATCTCTACTGACTGGATTCTCATTTTTAAGACTCAAGTTGACAGACCTTGGTTTGTATAATGCCACAAGCTTCCTTTGCCTCTCATTTTGCAAGAGCACATTTAGAGTACTCCATCAGTTTAATAAAGCAGATCTGTTTTTTTCCCCCCATCAACTATAGGCAAAATTAACATTGAGGACTCTATTGTATGATTAATGAATTATACAATAATTATAAAACAATAAAATATTAAATTGATAAGGATATGCATGGTTATTCATAGATATGCAGTGCTTGAAAATAAGTACTCCTTGCATATGTTTGCATGTAAGCACTGTTTTTTTGCTCTCTAGCCTCACACATATTGCCAAAATTCTTCAAGTCTTTGGTTCTTAGGACACAGAAGACAGGATGTAGGAGGTAAATTAAATACCAAATCACAGTAAGGACATTCTAATCAGCTCCTATCACACAGTCAGAAATGTTGCCACAGAAGCACTAAGCCAAAAGAAGGAGAAGTCAACTCTTACCCAAGCTCTGAATTCTAAAGCAAGGTTGCCTGATAGCACACCAGAAAAAGAAAATAAAGGATACATTCCCTGTGCTTATTCCCACTTGTGATCCACTACAGCTCATGACAATTGCACTTTCTGAGCTCTCATCCAAACTCCACAGCTGAAGGATTCAGCTGAGAATTTGGGGGTGTGAAAGGCTGAGGGATTTCCCAGCTAGAGGATACCAGTTCCTCTGAGCTGCTGCTTTCAAGCTGCCTCAGGCTGGTATGGAAATGATAAAGGTAATCTCTAACATCCTGTCCAAAGCCTGCCACCTGTGGAAGTCTCGGCCTGACTGCTGCCTGAATGGGCAGCCTGAGTTGCTCCTGCAGCTAGGGACCTCATCCCTCTGGGACAAAGAGCAGGCAAACATGCCAGGGGAGTTGCTCTGCTTCTACCCGTGCTGGAAACCAATTCTGCAACCTTGTCCTCCCCTGGCATTTCTCCTGGACACACAAACATGCATACCAAGAGCTGTGTGCTTCTGGACACATAAACAAACACAAGGGCTCTTAAACCCCACAGTTTATAGGTTAGCCTGTTGAAAACATACTTGTTGGAGATTAAAGGCTTAAACTACCTGTGTTGCCAGAAAAAAGCTACCCAGAAGTTGCCTAATTGGAGCAAAAATTCCTCTCACTGTAATTACTGTGGTCAATTATGCTAAATCCAGCAAACAGCTTTTCTGCAAACAAACATTTTGTCAGTGAAATTAGAGGTCATCGCCGCTGATGCCTAGGGATAGATCATTAGCTCTGATAATACCAGAAGTTAGAAATTTTACCCTTTTCTAGTTGAATTTTGAAAGTGAGCACTTGTGCCAACAGCAGCAATGTTTTGGTTTTGGTTTTTTAGTAACACCTGAATTTTCTCACTCACTGAGATTTCTCAGAATTTCAGTACGCCAGGACAAGTTGTTTAATCTAAGCCACGAGAAGAAAATGAGTAGAAGGAGAACAGGATGCTGGATCAATAAATCCAATGCCCATTATTAAACTGCATGGTCATAACCTGGAGTGAGGTTACATATCTATTTATTTTTTTTTTCCATTTATGGTTTCTTTCCTAAATGAAATAGAAAAAATGCTACCGAAAGCTGCAATAAGCACAATAAGGGTTCTAATTACACAGCATCCTAGTGACTGGAAACTCTCACCAAAATCAGAGTTCTTGCCCCAAATATCTTAAATATACAGTGGCATTCACCTAGTAGGAATTACTTTCTAGTACAGCATCTATCAAGACTTTGAGTTTAGGTGAAATGTTAGGAAGTTGTTAAAAATGTTAAATAGGATGGTTAATTCCTTCGACTGACTGTGGAAAATAACCCCCATTATTGAGCCACTGGCTCTCAAACAAAAGGTCCTGGCTCCTGCATTATGTTGCTTGGACTGGCACTTAAAGATATAAACCAGTTACTTACATTCCTGAATTGCAAGTTGAGTATCATAGCTGAAGGATGAGTATGTCAGTGAGCAGACAAAAGACAGAATAATAAAGTTTCTCATCACTTTTAAGCCACTTGAAATATTTTACCTTTGATTTTTTTTTTTTCCCCTTACCCTTAGTTCTCACATAAATGAGAGTGCCCAAATGTCTTGGCTATGCTGGTTTCTAATCCACACTGTAATTCTCTGCAATGAGTATTTTGCATTTATTTGGGACATCAAGCATGCACTGGAGTTTTTTCATACTGAACTCATGATTTAAGAGACCCCTAAAAATTTCACTGAGACATTATGCTTTTATGGCAGTAGGTAGCAAGAAATTACTCTGCAGTCCTAAAATGTGCAAGCCTCACTCTGCCTTCTCAAATGGAATTCTGAAGTGAAAGCTTTCTGCTGCTTTCTCTGTGGCAGTCATGGTTATACTCCTATAAAGTCCTTGTACCCTTGCCATTGGCTGAGCTGAAGCTCCTTCTACTGCAATATCCACTGGGGAAGGGATTAGAATTTCAAGTCGGTCCAAAGAGCTAGAGGAAACAAAAAAACCCCATAGTTAGTATTGTCACTGCTCTCTTCATGATCTTTTGACATGTTTGGAACAGCTTACTTTGGCCATGTAGCTAAGAAAATAACCTACTGGGCAGCGCATAGATTGCAGAAACAATTGATTGTGCTTCCGATTAAAGGTAACGAGATGATAACACTGCAAAAGGAGAGCGAGATGCAAGAAGGTGAATCCGTGTGGAAAAGGGCTTGGTGTGCATGCCAGTGCAATTTAGTGTTCTGGATGTGAAAATGTCAAACTTGCTTTGTATACTTAACCAGAGCATTGCCTATGGCATGCTGCCATCGCTAAACCAAACAGCACAGCCATAAAACATCTTTCCACGCTGCCAGAGGAAGTAGGAGACTAGTTTATAAGGAAGAAATTGCATAAAACACCAAGAGAAATCCCAAGGGTTCTCCAGAGTGTAACACACTGGGGAGAGCTTGTCTTACACAGCTTTTAGGTCAAACTAAACAACATGAGTGTACATAATGTGTTTTCTTAAGGAGGCTCGTAATGTGTTTTATTTGGGGTTCTCAAGAACCGAGAAACAGGTCTCTGGTGCTACATATTGTAACATTTCAGATAGTATTGCCCTGCTTTTCATGCTCTATTCAAACTTTGGAGTTTGGCTGGTTGGTTTTGTTGTTTGGTTGTTGGTGTTTTCTGTTGTGTTTTTTTTTCCTTTTTTTCCTCAGTAGAAGTACCTCTGCTGTTATGAGATCACGTTAGCCTGTGCCTTCACACCTTTAATTAATTGTGGCTTTACAGGCTCTGTGCTGTTTTCTTTGCAAAGATTTCTTTTGCAGTCCCACTGAACTGCTTTCTGTATATTAAAAATACAGTATGATTTCACTTTGCAGTTGAAAATCTGGACCCAAGGTTGAATTTATATTGTGCTTTGACTGGAAGAATCCACTCATGAATCTGAGAGACATGGCAGGAGCTAAAAGGGCAGCAGCAGACATATAGACTAAGCACTGACCTGAACTATAGTTTAAGGACTTCATTTAACATCAACTGCATAGCCCCAGAGCCATCTGTCATTTGAGCTCAGTGAAAGTTTCTTTCACCAATCTTTTTTATTATTATTATATTTGTTATTTTTAAAAAATTTTCTGTAAAGAGGAAGATTTGGTGAAATCAAAACTTCTCAAGAATATGTTTTGCCGATTTTTTTTTTTCCCTTAGCAAACATTCCTGAAATTCCCTGTGACTGATTTTGACACACTTTAAAAATTGTATATTGTTGCTTGAGAGCTGGAATGATTTCTCATTTCAACTAAACTTTTTAGTTTAGTTACTGTCACCAGGGAAAAAAAAAAAAAGGCAAACTGAGATGTACAGACTTTCTGGACCCCAAGGGAATTTCCAGGAACATTTTTTTGTTGTAATAATAATAATAATAATAATAATAATAATAATAATAAAAATGACATCAATGACAACAACTTATTGTTATAATAATAATAACAATAACAATAATAATATTATATTATTATATAATATTATATTATACTTTATTAATATTAATATTAATATTAATATTAATATTACTTTTAATATTACTTTCCTATGTGCAAACATCTAATAAGCCAAAGAAATTATATTTTCATCCTACCTGACAACCAGTTAACACTCTCACTGTCTCTTCCCCCATATGGGTAGACATGAAATGCAGGTGTGGGGTTGGAGGAGTTTCTTCAGAGCTCTCTGTGACATGACCACGGGCTAATTGACCTTGAAGGGAAAAGCTTTTGACTGAACATTGACATGGCTGTGGAAATCTTCTCAAGTTGGTGAGATAATTCCACACAAGGATGGACAGACATGGCAGTGGCTGCTTTTTCTGGGAAGCCCTTTACCAACCTTTCAGTGGGTGACTGCAGAGTGACAAAATGACACTGTCTCTCACCCTGAGTAAATACTACTTCTCCACCCTGCCCACAAAGAAAAATGTAAAAAAATTTAAGTGTTAAAATGATGCCAGGATTCTGTTCCATGGAAAAAAATCAGGCTCCTCTCTTGTGACTTCAAAGGGACCTTTTGCAGTGGAATGAGTGTCATTTGGTGGTGGAAGCAGGAAGCTATTTCGGAAAGAGGCACTGTTTAAAAGAGCCAAGGAGGAGGGGGAGCAGGACCCGGGGGCTAGTGCAGAACTCTTTCCACCTACAGGAGTATGCAGGTTATTTCATCAGACAATTGAAGGGCACTTGCTGCTGTCCTAAGAGGGAAGCTCTCTTTTCTTTGGCTCTGTGCCCTCCTGCCCTGCAAACCCCAGAACTATTGAGAATAGGTACCAGGGCTGATGTTCAGCTTTTGACAGCAGATGCTGAAACTAAGAGCAACACGAAGTTCTCTTCTCCTGGGAAAATCTGACTTCACCTCCTGCTCTGGCTTGCAGGGTTCTGAAATACAGAATCACATAGCCTCACTTATTCTCACTGTGCTTTAATGAGCAGAAAAGAAAAATACCTTTCCTGCCCACTGTGAAAGAAACTTTCACTTTTATAAAGGCAGAAAGATTTAGTTCTGTCTCACTCATTGCTGGGTGCAGAAAATGCCACCACATGCCTTTTCTTGGGTCTCACTCTAGTCTTTGTGTGCAGGCACTTTTTTGGGTGTAACATTAAATTTTTGCTTGCCTTGGATTCCTACAGACCTCATTTGGTTACAATGCATCCTTGCCTCACTTCAGTTCCAGCTCAGAGACAGTGATGGATTTAATCTGCTGGCCCAGGATATGCATTGCTTTCAGAGACCATAATGTAAACACTGGAAGTAGTTTATAGCTGTGAATCAGCATCCAATGGCAATGATGATTTAAGGCTATGAAAAAGTAACATCAAAATCTCCCTGCACTCCAGCTCAGTGTCTCAAGGTGGTTCTCTGTTCTCTTCTTGAAGATGCAATTAGGAATACTGTCAAAAGAGCTTCTGGATTTCCTCTTATATTTTTCTTCCCTTTTATTGTCTTTCTTTTTCCCCCACTTACAGTCAAGCACAGGGAAGTATTTTTCTGCTGTGCTGACTTTTTTTTTTTTTTTTCCCCTGCCCAGCAGACTCTGAGCCAAAACAGCTTTGCTGACAGGATTTAATATGAGGAAGTCTTGCAACATAGTTTACAGCTGGTGTAAAACTTCTTGGTAAATGTCAGATGGTAACGGCTGCTATAAACTAGTTAGGGTTTGTTATCTGAACAAGATACTTTTCCCTCACACAAACACTTTCTTCAGTCCAGCAATCTTTCAAGGCATCCACCCTAATTGTTAAAATCTACCATTTGGTGAGCAGTTTGTTCATGTGCACATTAAAGTGCTAGAGACAATCCTTGAGAGTCATGTTCTGCTTCTAAAGGCCAGCTTTGAATAAAAAGTAATAAATCACTTCCTTTATTCTTCAAATAACATTTTCCAACATTCTAGAAATCAGAAATGTTTCCATAGAGAGACACTGAACAATGAGGGACACACACACACACACACACAAACACGACACACACATTGTGTTTTGTTTCAGTTTGAATCAGAGAGTCATAGAATCACAAAGTTACAGAATCAGAGAATCATAGAGTCACAGAATCATAGTGTCATAGAATCATAGAATCAACCAGGTTGGAAGAGACCTCCAAGTTCATTCAGCCCAACCTAGCACCAACCCTAGCCAATCAACCAGACCATGGCACTAAGTGCCCATCCAATTTTTTCTTGAACACCTCCAGGGATGGTGACTCCACCCTGGGCAGCCCATTCCATTGCCAATCACTCTCTGTCAAGAACTTCCTCCTAACATCCAGCCTAGACCTCCCCTGGCACAGCTTGAGACTGTGTCCCCTCATTCTGTTGCTGTTTGCCTGGGAGAAGAACCTAACCTCGCCTGGCTACAACCTCCCTTCAGGTAGCTGTAGAGAGCAATGAGGTCTGCCCTGAGCCTCGTCTTCTGCAGACTGCACAACCCCAGCTCCCTCAGCCTCTCCTCACAGGGTTGTGCTCCAGGCCCCTCACCAGCCTTGCTGTCCTGATCTGGGCACCTTCCAGCACCTCAACATCTCTCTCGAATTGAGGCGTCCAGAACTGCACACAGCACTCAAGGTGTGGCCTGAGCAGTGCTGAGTACAGCAGCAGAATAACCTCCCCTGTCCTGCTGGCCACACAGTTCCTGATGCAGGCCAGGATGCCATTGGCTCTCCTACGCACCTGGGCACACTACTGGCTCATCTTCAGCCACTCTCTACCAGTACCCCCAGGCCCCTCTCTGCCTGGCTGCTCTAAAAGTCTTTGGAAAAGACTTGGAGAGTGAAACCTGCTTTTGTGCTTCTCCTTAGCACATTTAGTGTAGTCGGCATTTTGGCAACACTTAAAAAGCTAACTGTTTGTTTTAACTGGCAAGGCTGCTCAGTATATTGGCCTGAGTAGTGATCTGAGCATCTGGATACCTGCAGTTTATTCCCAGCTATGCCACTGCTCTGCTGAGTGACCCAGTGAGCATCTCTTTGCCTGTGAGCTGCCTGCTTCTCTCCTGTGTGGTTTCTCTTGTCTAGTCAGCTAGTGGTGAGTTGATGAAAACACTTTCAAGAGATTATTATCCATGCACTATTGAGCACAGCTGACTCTTATCTGACTGGGGCTCTGTGGGTGCTTCAAACACACAAGGAGCAGCAACAAAAATTATAATGCCTTGAATCAGTGTAGCTCCATGGAAGCTGATTTACAGACAAAGCCAAAGATTTGGCCCACAATCTTGTTTCACTGTGTTTATGAGTAGAGAATGAGGTAAAAGAGAAATGGAAATGTTTCATTTTCTCTTTTTTTTTTTCTTTTGTTTTTGGTTTGTTTGTTGGTTCTTTTGTGGTGGTTTTTTTTGGGGGGGGTTGTTTTGTTTTGTTTTGGTTCTGGTTTTTTGGGATGTGTGTTCTCAGACATTCAAAGACTGCAAAAGACAAATCTTTGGTTGGCTGGATACAGCTGTGGAACACCATGGCCTTTCCTGTGTATCATTGCAGTCAGTCAAGTGAAAATAGAGGCAAATACTGGTTTTTCCTTCTCGTAGACAGGAGGGGAGTGGAACAAACCCAAGCACATGGTAAAAGATAAATCAGTAACACACAGACTAAAGAGGCAGTGATTATTTCAGTGTCTCTGTAGTGACCACCATTCTTATATCAAGGTGTGGTTAAAAAAGCAGCTCCTGGATGAATGTGACTAAGCAGCTCCTTCTGCACTTGTGAGGGGCAAACTGCTATGGAAAAGGCAGAAGAAAGCCCCAAGACAACAAACCTATGAGGCCCTGGGTAATGCTATTCAGCTGATCAGCAAGGGCAGTGCTTGTGCTAGCCAGCACACTGACTATTTTATTTACTCACCTGTCCTCAGCAGGGCTTCCAGTCCTCCACATATGCTGTTTTGACAACAGTTTCACTGCACTGACTGAAGCCAAGTTACTCCTTCACATGGCTATGAAAGGAAACCCAAATGAGGCTGAGAGATGAACTTGTGGGTGCTATTCTAAATGATCAGCAGTGTTCTCCTAACCTGCTTTCCTTTGTTGCTCTTTGGAGCAGGATGAGTGGTTGATACTCACCTCATGGTCAGTGTTGGCAGACGAATGTGTTCCTCTGGAGTGCTGTGTCCTTGTAGCAGCACCAAGCCCACGGCAGCTCCTTGCCTACGACACACGCCTGGCTGGCAAGCACTTCTGTACTTCTGCAGTTCAGATTGAGGGGTGAGTGTGAAGAGAGAGCATGACACCTCACAAGAAGAAAAACTGTACTGTGATCTGAACTCAATCCTGAAGGCTTGCAAGGTTATTTCAATATATATTTGAAGGCTTGCTGGAGAGCAGCCCCGAGGAAAAGGACCTGGAGGTCTGGGGTGTTGAAAGGCTCAACATGAGCCTGCAACTCTGTGCTGGGCTGCAGCAGGAGCAGTGTGGGCAGTAGGGCAAGGGAGGGGATTTCTACCCCTTTGCTCTGCTCTCCTCAGACTCCACCTGGAGTGCTGTATGCAGTTCTGGAGCTCCCAGCACAGGAAGGACATCGAACTGTTGGAGAGGGTCCAGAGGAGGCCATGAAGATGCTCAGAGGGCTGCAGCAGCTCTGCTGTGAGGACAGGCTGAGAGAGTTGGGACTCTGCAGCCTGGAGGAGAGAAGGCTTCCAGGAGACCTTAGAGTAGCCTTCCAGTATCTGAAGGGGGTTACGGGAAAGCTGGGGAAGGATTACTGACAAGGTTTTGGAATGACAGGACAAGGGGAGTGGGTTTGAACTGGCAGAGGGAAGATTTAGACTGGATGTTAAGAGGAAGTTGTTTGCAGTGAGGGTGGTGAGACACTGGCACAGGTTGCCCAGGGAGGTTGTGGCTGCTCCCTCCCTGGAGATGTTCAAGGCCAGGTTGGATGAGGCCTTGAGTGAGCTGTACTAGCGGGAGGTGTCCCTGCCTATGGCAGGGGGTTGGAACTAGATAATCTTCAAGGTCTCTTCCAACCTTACCTTTCTATGTTTCTATGTTTCTATGATTCCTCTGTTCACTCTGAGCATGGGTTGTGGTTTTGGTTTTTTTATTTGGTTGCTTGGTTGGGGTTTTTTTTGAGCTGCAAACTCAATCCAAAGACCCAAACAAGCAGTTAGTGCTTGAAAAGTGTTGTGTCTCCAATGGTTGCAGTAGGATTTGCCAGTTCACTATTTTTAATTAACTGATAAGGGCTTGGAAACCTAACTCTAGGCAATTATTCCAGAAAACTTTGGATAATATCCTGTAACAATATTAATTATTCAGAATTAACATTTAGCTATTCAATGCAAATGTGGAGGGTGTGACGTAAACAAGGTGTGAGACCACACAGGGAATGGGTACCAAAGGATAATGTTTATAACAGTGATATGCTGCCATGTTCTTAAAGATACATTCACAGAAGTAAATCATTTGCACAAGTAATGTGTTCTGAATTTTTTAACTCCACTTTTAACATCCTTTCAGTGTAGGCTTTTTATAATGAAATGTACACTGGACATTCATTATACTGCTCTGTGAACTAAATGTCAAGTTCTAAATTATATTTAGAAAGGGAAAAAAAAAAAAAAAGAGAGTTAAAATGCAGTTCAAATTAACCAACCGTGGTGCTCCATGACCTGTTAACCCTGCCTTTTACTACTACTTATTCAAAGAATTCACAACAGGTCTCTCAGTCATTTCCAGGAATTTGAAAGAGTTCAGTTGTTTATTCTTACTTGCAACAGGCATTGCCACAAAATTCTTCATTTTATACCAAAGGCTTTTTTCCCCCTCTATAACAGAACTGTAAGTACCTAAAAATAACTCTTTTTTTTCCTTTTTTTCCCCCCAAATTTATTTAATGGGCTAATTAGTGTGTCAAATTATTTCTCAGGCCCTTTATCTGGAGACTTTGGGTAAAATCCAAATGGAAATGAGCTTGGCTGGTGCATTTTAACCTACATTTGTCAGCCTCACAAAGTCACCATGCAATTTAGCCCAGTTGGCAGCTCTGGGTAAAAGACAAGCAGGGCTGGCATAGCTGAGATACTTCAAGCAGCGAAGACCATAGCACTCTGACAGGACTGTGAACACACTCTCACTGTTTCCTGCTCTGCTTTGCAGTCCCTGCTCTCACTCCTGCCCCAGCAGCAATGTGGGACACAACTCAACTATTTGACATGTACAATAAAATTGCTTGTAGAAAAGCAGCAAAACCTTCCTGAAACATGGATGTGCTATAAAATGAGTAACAGTCCACTCCCAAAGCAGACAAAGGATTCACTGCTTGGTCCCCTTATTGGCAGTTTGTGGCATCTGTTGGAGGGTAAGAGGGCTTTGCAGAGGGACCTGGACAAGCTGGATGGGTGGACAGGGGCCAATGTGATGTGATTTAACAAGGCTAAGTGCAGGGTTCTACACTTTGGCCACAACAGCCCCAAGCAGCATTACATGCTGGAGACAGAGTGGCTGGAGAGCAACCAGGCAGAGAGGGACCTGGGGGTACTGGTAGAGAGTAGCTGAAGATGAGCCAGCAGCATGCCCAGGTGGGCAGGAGAGCCAATGGCATCCTGGCCTGCATCAGGAACTGTGTGGCCAGCAGGACAAGGGAGGTTATTCTGCTGCTGTACTCAGCACTGCTCAGGCCACACCTTGAGTCCTGTGTGCAGTTCTGGGTGCCTCAATTCCAGAGAGATGTTGAGGTGCTAGAAGGTGCCCAGATGAGGACAGCAAGGCTGGTGAGGGGCCTGGAGCACAACCCTGTGAGGAGAGGCTGAGGGAGCTGGGGGTGTGCAGTCTGCAGAAGAGGAGGCTCAGGGCAGACCTCACTGCTCTCTACAGCTACCTGAAGGGAGGTTGTAGCCAGGCGGGGTTGGGCTCTTCTCCCAGGCACCCAGCAACAGAAGGAGGGGGCACACTCTCAAGTTGTGCCAGGAGAGGTCTAGGCTGGATGTTAGGAGGTAATTCTTGACAGAGAGAGTGATTGGCATTGGAATGGGCTGCCCAGGGAGGTGGTGGAGTCACCATCCCTGGAGGTGTTCAAAACAAGACTGGATGGGGCACTTAGTGCCATGGTCTGGTTGATTGGCTAGGGCTGGCTGCTAGGTTGGACTGGATGAGCTTGGAGGTCTCTTCCAACCTGGTTGTTTCTATGATTCTATGATTGTATGTTAAGACAAGCAGTGGTCAGACACCTCTCTGCTGGCACGGGTGCCTTGGGAGGCCATTGCCAGGTGCCAGCTATGCAGCCCCACAGTGGGCAGTGGGTGTGATGAGGAAGTGAGCTCAGTGACAGATGTGTGCTGTTTGAGCCCCTGTCAGGCACGGGTGCTGCAGTGCATACACAGGACAAAGGGTAGTGATGGTTTGATAGCTTTGGCTGTGCCCCAGCACAGCCCTGATGTAGAGATACAGTATCTCACGGACCCATCCTGTTCAAAATGACTGAAAAAAAAAATAATAAATAAGCACAATCAGGTATTTCAGGTTCTGTAGTCTTTGCATCTCAGGAGTGGCCAGGGGAAAGATTGTGCCCTGTGCCCTCTGTGGAAGAGAGGGCTTCAGTGAGCAACTCAAACTTTTACAGGTTCTGCCCTGAGCCACAACTGCATAAACACTGTGAGGCATTGTAGATTCCCTACTCAGTTACAAACCAGTGCATTTTGTTCATTTCACCAGACAGCTGATCTCAAGATCCATGGGATGCTGCACATCTCACTGACAGCACAGTCCTTGATAAGCTTGATAACTCCTATCACAATAAAATCAGCAGCAGGAAAAAATAACTGCCAAGCTAGCAAAGCCAGGATGAGCATCACTGAAGTAGTGAGCAGAGCAGGCATAGCTCTGGGAAACAGCTAATAAGCCTTTGCAGAGCTTTGAAAACAGCTTATTTGTCTGTTAAGAGCTGGGGATGAGTAAAACCCAAACCTAACGCTATAATAAATTATCTCTCGTTACTCAAGGGAAGAAAACAGGTCCTGTGCATCTATATTTTCCCAGAAAAGAACTGCAGATAAGAGTGAGCCATTTTATGACTTGCAGAATATTTAGGGAGGAAAAAAACCCCAAAACTTCCTGTAGTTATTTGTCATGGATGACTCAGATAAATTAATATGATTTTTTTTTTTATTTTAAGCCAAACCCTGAGGAAATTTTTTTTTTTTTTGTGGTCTTAAAACTGTCTTACAAAATGCCCATGAAATATACAGGGACACTTTCAGTGACAAAACTGAATCAGTTCTTCTTATTTATTTTTAATGGATCAATTTTTTTTTTCTTTTTGTTCTACTCAGGTAATATACTTCAGGAAACATATTTATTCTCATATACAATAGTCAGAAGATATTCCAAAAGCAGAAAAAAATTTATTTAAGGAAATAGAAGGATATTAGGAATATATAAGAATGTAAAGAAGAATATAAGGAAAAATATAAGAATATAAAAGCTCAACAGGAGCCTGCAGTGTGCACATGCAGCCCAGACAGCCGAACAAGTCCTGGGCTGCATCAAGAGCAGTGTGGGCAGCAGAGCAAGGGAGGGGATTCTGCCCCTTTACTCTACTCTCATCAGACCCCACCTGGAGTCCTGTGTGCAGTTCTGGAGCCCCCAGAACAGGAAGGACATGGAAGTGTTGGAGCAGGTCCAGAGGAGGCCACCAAGATGCTGAGAGGGCTGCAGCAGCTCTGCTGTGAGGACAGGCTGAGAGAGTTGGGGTTCTGCAGCCTGGAGAAGAGAAGGCTTCCAGGAGACCTTGGAGTAGCCTTCCAGTATCTGAAGGGGTCCTACAGGAAGGCTGTGGAGGGACTATTGACAAGGTCTTGCAATGACAGGACAAGGGGCAATGAGTTTGAACTGGCAGAGGGGAGATTTAGACTGGATGTTAGGAGGAAGTTGTTTGCAGTGAGAGTGGTGAGACACTGGCACAGGTTGCCCAGGGAGGCTGTGGCTGCTCCCTCCCTGGAGGTGTTCAAGGCCAGGTTGGAGGAGGCCTTGAGTGAGCTGTACTAGTGGGAGGTGTCCCTGCCTATGGCAGGGGGTTGGAACTAGATGATCCTTGAGGTCCCTTCCAACCTTACCATTCTATGATTCTGTAAGGAAAAATACAAGAATATAAGTCAAAATGTAAGAATATAAGGAAAAATATTTTAATTTATTATTATATAGAACTTTCCCTGAGGGAATTTCCAAGTATTATGCTATTTTTATGCTGTTTTTCATTGAGCTCCTTCAAAGAAGCCAAAAAGAAATTCTGTTGCAGTTTGCTGTGAGAGAAATCATCTCTTCCCATTTAGTGGCAAAATATTTGGCTAATCAGTTTATGATGAAGGAGAAAAAATAACACTGACTACTGAATTTCTTTTAATAGCTACCAGAAACATGCAGGTTGAGCAGGTCTGCATTCAAATGGGAGATGAAAGGGAGAAAATTAATGGAATTTAAAGAGCAATGTATTCCTTTCTTCGTTTCAGTTCAACCGGGGCACATGAAGCCTCATTTCTGAAGGAAGCATTTCCATTATTGTTTCATTTAATTTAATTTAAAGAAATACCTTGGAAAACCAGAAAAAAAAAAAACCCAAACCAAAACACATTCCTTGTTCAGCAAATTACATCTTCTAGTCAGAAGTCTTGCATTTAGAAGGAAAAAAAAAAAAAAAAAGATTTACTCAGTACTGTTTGGGTTTTTTGTTTGGTTTGGNGACAACTTGAATTGATTTCCTTGTTCATTTTTTCAGCTTCATTGAAAATGTCACTGCAGGCAATGCGGAGTTTACTTAGTTAACATTTCCCTCCCGGTAACAGCTACCTTTAAAAAAAACCCTTATCAGTAGAGTGCTTGGAAGAGCTGGATTAAGCCAAACTAGATGTTACTACTGAGCTGGTCAGGCAGCTGTTATCTAGAAACATACACATTTTTTCCACATCCTTGACTTTTTAGAGCATTTCCTCATTCCTCATTCCTTACATTTTCTGTGCAATCAGGACAGTGCAGCAGAGGCTGTCCAAGGGCAATGGGGGATCCTCTGCTCCGGGCACACTGAGGTCTTAGGACAAAGGTCAGCTCTGAATGAATGAGATACCATGAAGCTGCCTTGTGGCACCCCTTGGAGCCCTATTTTCTGTCATTCTGTGACTGGCTGATTAGCTCAGGTATTGCATGTATGTACAAGCATAGGCAAGTAAGCAGCATATTTTTGCCATAAGAGGACTGTTAGGGAAGCTGACCTGAGTTATGGTCTAGGGGCACATGAGCAGGTTTCACATCCAGGACTGAGAAAGCAAATACTCTGCACCAGGCTTGAGCAATGCAGGAAAAAAAAAAAAGACACTAGAGGCTGAGATAACTTAGCCTTTTTAATATCCAGTAGGGAAGTAAATCTGAAACCTCAGGTGGTGGAGTAGTGTAAATTGTACAAACTAAAAAAAGATGGCTTGGTACATCTGGCCAAAACCTGACAAGGCCATTTGGGCAGCCTGCTGTGCTCTGTGGAAATCCAACATTGCCAGGGCTGTGGAAAGCTTGTGAAATCTGCTGACTTATGGACAATGGCAGTTACTTGTACGTTAGAAAGGTGCTCAAAAGTAGGTTACAGAAATCCCATTAAATTAAAACCTTCACTGTCATACGTAGGATCAAAGAAGAAAGTTGAATTTTATTGTTTTCATGATGTCAGTCTCCAGGAAGGGAGGCTGGACTAGATGATCTTTAAAGGCCCTTTCCAACCCAAACCAGTCTATGATGATATACAATTTAAGCAATAAAATCTGCACTTTGGAATCAGACTGCTCACAAACAGTGCAGCAATTGAGAACAGTCTGTTGATGAAATACCCTTAATAAATCAGATCTGGATGCAAATTACTTTTTGAGGTAGGTCCTATGGTCTCTATTAAGCAGGATACATGACCAAAATGGTCCCTTGTGACCTCCAAGTCTGTTCAGCTTTAGTCTGTGAATTAATGATGATTGTGAATAATTTCTGTAAAAGCATCCACACCAGAAGGCAAAAGCAGTAAGGAGTAACCTTGCAAAGCTCAGCTGTACACAAGGGTGCTGTGCACTGGGCTTGACTGCTCTCTCTCTGTGATGTCTGTTGAAATCGATGGGAGTGGGGAAAACTTCCACCTCTGTGCAGAATACAGTTCAAGGCAATACCCTGTTACCATTTTGCCATTTCCAGTTTCAGCTGTGATAAGTGCAGATGATTTAATCTGGAAATGCACTGACTTCTTGCAAAATCAGCCCACAAACAAAAATACTGCAGCTAGTGTAAAGATGCAGTGTAACGTTAGCAGTGTCAGTGCTGCAACTGAAAACTCCACTAGGTCCAGCTTTGAGGTTATTTTCAGTTTCCAGCAGCAAACTGAAGGAAGAAGTCAGAATTCCTGCAGGACAACGTGGCTTTTTCAGTGTGTTCAGATACTACTTCTGACTGTTCAAGTGACATGGGTTTGGTGGGGTGAGGAGGACTGGTGAGGTCATTTATTGATTTTTTTTATGTGTTAATGAATGTAGAAAACTTGCTCGGTTATGTCAGTTTTTATGTCTCTCACCCCACACTGAAATGTAGAAGGGAGGACTCGATGGTATCACTAATAATGAACTTGGTCTCAGATTGGTATCTGAATTTATTATTGTACTACTTTCCAGTCTTACTTGAATAGAAGCTGGTTGCCCAACTCACCCAACCCTTTCTGAGTGACTGAGAGAAAACAATCTTGCTGACTTTGCTGCGTTGCTTCAGGGAGGGTAAATTTTATAGGGCAAATTAATAATCTAGTCTGCAGTACCCAAAAGGGAAAAACACCCAAGCAAACAAGGATGTATAAAAGCCCATGTAGGAGTACTTAACTATATATTACCCTATTCTTACTATATATCATCCTGATTTCAGTTCAAGGCCTATAATATAAAATGCAAGTTTATATGAGAAATAAAATGCCATTGTGCTGGTTTGAGGCTAATTGGAATATTTTAATGGAGAAAATGATATTATAGGCTGTGAAAAGCAAACACTGGTGATGTTTACTTCACTCATAGGCTTGCTGAGATGGGTAACAATAAGAACACAAACATAGATAGGACATTGTCACAGAGAGTCTTGAGCTCTCTAGCTTTTCTGGTCTTAGCCTCTCTGCTGAGTAACCTCACTAACCACTTGCCTTCTAACCCCCCTGGCTGATCCTCCAAACTCACTTTGTGCATAAGGTGAACACTGGGGAAAGGTAGAGGGGTGGGGAGAAGGTGGAAGGGTGGTTGGGAGCCCCTCCTGGGGATTCTGATTTCTGGGAGGGGGATTGTGTTTCTGTATTACCTTTAACTTGTATATTTCTGTAAATATTCCTGTCTATTGTGTATGTATCTGCTTGTACATTGTGCTGAGTAGTAAATAGAGCTTCAGTCCTTAACTTCCAGTCATCTGAGTCTAGTCTGGGTGATTTTACAAAGTGTAGGGGTTCTGGGAACTCCCAAACCGTCACAGCCTGCCATCAAATTGACATTTAATCTGGCTAGCAAGTAGAGGGAAGGAAAACTGGAACACCAGAATAGTAGACTTGTTATATTAAGAACAAAGGAACTTCCACATCAGATGTCATAACTTCTGCTCAGAAGCCTTGGATTTGGTGGGCTGCAGCATACAGCTGAACATATGTTCTATGATTCTATACAGCTCCAGTCAGTTCCCCAGAAGTGGGAAATGAAATTCCTAAGGAAAAGTGAAAGAAAATCAGCGAATTCCTGTGCCGTTTTGTGTCATGAAGGCCATATCCTGGTGCCAAAGAAGCTGGTGGAGTCCTTGGGTAGGATCCTGAATTGATACGGGATGTCCGGAGTCCCTCCGGGCTCACGCTCCCAGGGAATCCAAGCGGTTGGCATTGAAGAGGAAGATGTTTGCAGCAGTGTGAGGAGACTCAGCCTTCTTCCTCTGCTGTGGGAATGAAGATCACTGGGGAGATAGCAAAGAGTAGTTTGTGGGGGGAGATGCAGATTCAGTGCATACCTCAGCAACCTCTTTCAGCAGGAAATGAAAGTTACCCAGATAAGATGCTGATTGCCTCACTGACACTGCCCTGGGCTGCAGTTATTGCAGCTCAGGCTACGTGCAGACTTGAAGAGGGCTTAAAAAAAAAAACAAACCAACCTCACCACACATGAAAATCAATCCTTCTTCTACCATTCCTGCCACAACTTGAATCTAGAGTTTGCTGTTTAACCTTAAAATGTTGATAGCATCACAAACAATCCCAACAACTTCAGGAATTCAGCAATTTCATACCTTTAACTAAGGATCAGTTGTGGCGAGGCCATGAAAACATCTAACGCCAAGTGAGTCCCCACAAAAAGAAAAAAAGAAAGAAAAAAATAATGTAATTGGTCTGGTTTGGAAACAAGGGCTTGATTTTTACATTTCTTATATGCATTTTTAATGCAGTACTACACTGACTTCATAAGGAATGTTCAACTCTTTTAGCAAACTTTGGAATTATAGGCCTAAAGAAAAAACAAAGGAAAAGAAAATCTGGATTTTCTTTTATATATATATATATATTTAATGCAGTACTACATTGACTTCATAAGGAATGTTCAACTCTTTTAGCAAACTCTGGAATTATAGGTCTAAAAAAAAAGCAAAGGAAAAGAAAACTGGGGTTTTTTTCATATATATATATATATATATTTAATGCAGTACTACATTGACTTCATAAGGAATGTTCAACTCTTTTAGCAACCTTTGGACTTATAGACCTAAAGAAAAAAACAAAGGAAAATAAAAACTGTATTTTCTTTTATGTATATATAGAGTCCTGTGTGCAGTTCTGAAGCTCTCAGCACAGGAAGGACATGGAACTGTTGGAGTGGGTCCAGAGGAGGCCATGAAGATGCTGAGAGGGCTGCAGCAGCTCTGCTATGAGGACAGGCTGAGAGAGTTGGGGCTCTGCAGCCTGG
>VWZE01022649.1:73247-94039 GCA_013396675.1 Eubucco bourcierii
GAAAAAAGAAAAAAGAAAAAAGAAAAAAGAAATGGAAAAAAGAAAAAAGAAAAAAAAAGAAAAAAGAAAAAAGAAAACTGAATAAAGAAAAAAGAAAAAAGAAAAAAGAAAAAAGGAAAAAATAAAGAAAAAAGAAAAATGTAAAAAATAAAAAGAAAAAAATTTTAAAAATAAAGAAAAAAGAAGAAAAAAGGAAAAAAGACAAAAGTAAAAAGAACAAAAGAGAAAAGAAAAAAGAAAAAAAACCAAATCTATTTATTTTCTCTAAAATTATGTTTCCACCATAGCACCACAGAGTAAAACAGAGCTCTCAGGTGCTGTGACAGTTCTCTAACATACCTGGGGTTTGTACCACTTCTATGAGGGAAGATGTGATGTATCTCAAGAAGGAAAATAAAAATGAAGAGGGAACTCTCCAAACAAGGTAAAAATTTCAGTGGTCTGCCCTGCCAGCATGTCTGCATTCTTTGTAATTTAGGGCAATAAATGCTAGAAAAGGAGGAGAGCTTCTGCTGTCTGTGTCATTGCTGGTTCTGTTGGAAACATGCAGTGGGACATAGCTTGTGTTTTGTGTGTTTTCCTGTTTTGCTTTGTTTTCCTGTTGACAAATTCCAAGAAGTTTCTAAGCCTTAGCAGGAATGGTTTGCAGTCACTCACTGAGGTGTTTTAGGTGTTCTGGTAGGACAAATTAGGAGGGTGGGATGAATGCCACACAGCTTCTGGAACTGTTCTCAGGTCATGAAGAGTGATCTGCAAATGCTCCAAGTCAACCATTTGCAAGCATTTGACAGGCTGGAATTCACAGGCAGCTGATTTGCCAACTTCCACTGAAGACTCATTAATAAGCCAATTTATTTCTTATGAATACCTGATCCAGTTGAAGTTGTAAAATTCAGACGTCCCTGGAAGTTTTTAAACCTTATTCTTCATTTTACAAAGAGGTTTTTCAAAGGCAATAAAGGATTTGTTTTAGTTGCATAAGAGAATGCCTCCTTTCCTGCTGTGCAAAAAAAGATGCAGGAAAGTTTTTGAGTGTTAAGAGGAAATGGAAGCCACTTAGAAATTCCTTCAGAAAACATGCCATGAGGAAAGCAATGGGAAATTGGATGACAGCATTTGTCATATTCCATCTATACTTCACTTTTCATAACCTATCTTATCTAAACACAGAAAGGGAAGACATTGTTTAATTTAAGCCTCATACTGCAACCATTTAATAGTCATTAATTACTTTCCTCTCTATGAGAACGCAGGGAAAAGCACACTCGTAATTAATCTAGATTTAAATATCTGGGAAAAGAGACATCCCTATCTGGCAGGCCTGTATACAGCAGACTGAAAAAAGCTTCCTATCTCCCTGCAATCTTCTGCTGGAATCTGAAGGGGCTGAAGATTGATGACTGGCAACCAGATTCTTTTTTATACCAGCCCATAGAGCAGCTTCTCTTAGACATCTTCAATTTCTAGGCTGATCAGATTGCAGCATCAACACATCTTTCAAAATGTTCAAAACTCTTCTACTTTCTCTACTCATTTTTTTGTTTGGTTTGGTTTGGTTTTTTGTTTTGGTTTTATTTTTATTTTTATCTGGAGTCCTGTGTGCAGTTCTGGAGCCCCCAGCACAGGAAGGAAATGAAACTGTTGGAACAGGTCCAGAGGAGGTCATGAAGATGCTCAGAGGGCTGCAGCAGCTCTGCTATGAGGACAGGCTGAGAGAGTTTGGGCTTTGCAGCCTGGAGAAGAGAAGGTTTCCAGGAGACCTTAGAGTAGCCTTCCAGGATCTGAAGGAGGCTACAGGAAGGCTGGGGAGGGACTATTGACAAGGGCTTGCAATGCGAGGACAAGGGGCAATGGGTTTGAAGTGCCAGAGAAGAGACTGAAACTGGATGTTAGGGGGAAGTTGTTTGCAGTGAGGGTGGTGAGACACTGGCACAGGTTGCCCAGGGAGGTTGTGGCTGCTCCCTCCCTGGAGGTGTTCAAGGCCAGGTTGGAGGAGGCCTTGAGTGCCCTGTAGTAGTGGGAGGTGTCCCTGCCTATGGCATGGGGTTGGAACTGGGTGATCCCTGAGGTCCCTTCCAACCTTACCATTCTATGATCCTATGATTTTTATTTTTCCTTGTTTGTTTATTTCTGAGGTCATGGTTGTTAGGTGATTGATAATTCCTTATGTACTCTGCAAAGATTGAAATTAGGATACTAGGTTGTTACTGTACTGTTTTTATACTCAGTAGACCCTTTTTATTTTTTTTTTCCCCTCTCCAAATGTCATAGTCTGCTTTTATTCTGGTGGAAAAGAAAGTGCCCTGGCTTGGCTTATTGGACTTTTCTTCTGAAAGTTTGAGTAAGAGCAAATCCAAGAAATTGTGGTGTTAAATGGTAACATGTCCTGTCCACAGAGCAGGACCAGTTATACCAATAAGAAGTTCTTCCAATCTCAGACTGGGTACAAAGAGACAGAACTTCTCTTCTAGACAGAATTGGTCAGCGCAAGAAAGGTTTGAGCTATTTCCATAAAGGGCAAAATGAAGTAATTCCAGGTTTTCTGGTGGCAAGCAAACACTCTGAGCTCCACTGTCTTTTCTTCAAGAGCTACCTGAGAAAACCTCAAAATCAAAGACATGTAGAATAGTACAGTCAATATAGAGAGTCATAAAGTTCTAAATAATTCTTCCAGAGGAGAAGGAGGAAGTGTATGAAAGCAGAGAGTATGGATGAGTTGCAACATTGACTTTAATTAACAGAAAAAATAACCACAGCTAATTGGACAAAAAATAGTCAGCTCCTATATTAATTTTCTTCCAAAATTCTAATTGAAAAAGGAAATGTAGACCTTTTCTCCACCCCCCCCCAAAAAAAAGAAATTAAAGTGACTCAAGAACAAAAAATGACCAACACCTTGAACTCTGAATCATTTATCTGACTCCAACAAGAACAAAGAATGAAGATATCATTAAATATAATAATTAGAGGAGACATATGCCAAATTAAAACATGAGGCAGTAAAATAAAGAAAGAAATGTAGAGATCAGTCTGTTGCACAACAAAACAACCCACACTCCAACACATTCCATCTGCTAACAGAAATAAAAATTTTATTACCAGAAAGATTCAGAGAACTATTCTGAAGTAACAGAATGAGCTGACACAGTGCTAGTTAGACTCTGTGAAACCACAGAGCATAATGCAGTAATACACTGAAAACACAAACTGGACTTTCCCATAGTGATGGGAACACATTCGCCTCCCTAACTTCTTCTTTTATTGGTAACTTCTACTTTTAAGTATCAATAGCTTTTCTGACAGCTTTACTGCAGGGCCTGTTGGGAATATTCATCATATCCAAGCTTTTTTTTATGGAGTGGTAACCTCCTAGTGAAGAATCACTAGGGAAATGTATGAGTGGGTGTACTAAGTAAACTCCCCTGGACAAACTAGAGTTATAAATGAAAGGGTGAACATAGGGGACAGGGGGTTGGAATTAGATGATCCTTGAGGTCCTTTCCAACCTTCCCATTCTATGATTCTATGGCAGTAAGACAGAGATGTCTACTTGGATGACAAAGCAGTAAAGGAAATGTGTCAGAACATCAGCTGAAAGGGTCAGAGGGTCCTAGGCCAGAGATGACCAGAAGCCACTGACAACAAACAGCTTTCTGGACTGTCCTAGCAGCAGTGTTGCCAGCAGGTTAAGTGACTGACATTGGTGAGATTTACCTGGAGTACTGGCTCCAATTCTGGGCTTCTCTGGGATTTCTATCCCACAAGACAGACATGGGCATACAGAAGAGAGCCCAGTGAAGGGACACTGGGGTGATAAAAAGGTTAGAACAGCTCTTCTCTGAGGAAAGACTGAGAGAACAGATAGTATTCATTCTGGAGAGTAGAAAGCACAGAGGAAGGGTCTTGGGGTGATGGCTGGGAGGAAAGAACAAGGGAGATAGGCACCTCTCAGTGGCACTCAGTGATGGGACAAAGGGCAATAGGCACAAATTGAAGTATAGGAAATTATTATTTTTCATTACTACAGAGATGGTCAAAGATTGGGAGAGGTGGCCTAGAGAAGTTGTGAAAACTCCGCTCTTGGAGATGCTAAAAATCTAACTAGACACAGTTGTGAGCATCCTGCTCTTGGTGATCTTGCTTGAGAAGAGAGGTTGTGTTAGATGGCCCTCAGGGGTGCCTTTCTACATCAAGCCAAGATGTGATTCTGTGATTATGAGATGAAAAGAAGAGAGACTTAAAGAGGACAGAGTCCTGTGAGGTCAGGTTGTCTTTATATGTGTGTGTAGGTACATTTGTGCAAAGGGTAATCAACTGTAAAGGACTTTCACAAGTTTCCTGCTTTTGTGGACTCTTTCCATTTATAAAGCTGTGAGCTGAGAGGCTTTAGAAATGGGTTCAGCCAGTTTTCATATGACTGAATAAGCAGATATCTACATGTATTGGGTTGGGTAGATAGAATTTCTTTTCAGGCATTATAAGCACTATGAAAACTAATAGGGTACTATTGTTAAAGAGAAAGAGGAAGAATACAGAGTCAGCAAGAGAAAGAGAAAGAAGAAGAGAACATAGACTTACATGGGGTATCCAAAAGTGCAGATGAATGATAGGAAGAATTGTACTGCTCTCTTTGGCTCTCAGTAACCCCTTCTGCTCATTAGGAAAAGGTCAGGGAGAAGGTAGGTTTGTGATACTTCAAAGCCTGTGCAGGTGACAATTCACCTTTCCAGCCTTATCAAGACAGAAATTCAGCTGCATCCTCTTTCATTCCAGCTTGCAAGCACTGTATGCAAACAAGAAAAGCTTTCTTTATGAAACAGTGTTACAACCAGAACTTAAGACAATAAACAGTGTCAAGCAGTAATTCTAGAAACATCTCTTTCCCTCACTATCAGGATTTATCTTCAAACCAGTTCTCTCACTGCATCTTATTATCTGCTCCTTGAACCTCTTTCGGCAGCAGCAGAGGGACAAAGGCATTTTCCCCTTTTATCTTCAGTGTGGTCTCAAGGGGCTGGGAGCTGCCTGCTAGCACTGCTACCTACACTACTGCCCTGACTGATGTGGAACTTCTTGGCAAACCAGATGCACCAGGCTCTGCTCCATTCTCTTTTTGTCATATATAGAATCATAGAATGGGAAGATTGGAAGGGATCTCAAAGACTATCCAGCTCCAACTCCCTGCCATAGGCAGGGACACCTCCCACTCAAGGCCTCGCCCAACCTGTCCTTGAACACCTCCAGGGAGGGAGCAGCCACAACCTCCCTGGGCAACCTGTGCCAGTGTCTCACCACCCTCACTGCAAACAACTTCCTCCTAACATCCAGTTTCAATCTCCCCTCTGCCAGTTCAAACCCATTGCCCCTTGTCCTGTCATTGCAAGACCTTGCAATAGTCCCTCCCCAGCCTTCCTGCAGGCCCCCTTCAGATACTGGAAGGTTACTATCAGGTCTCCTTGAAGCCTTAGGTATAGGTAATATATATCTTAGCATATGAGTAATATTATCTAACACCATAGCTAGTGGCATGGAGTGAAATAGTTTCTGAAACGTCCAGGGTGATCAAGGAATACTGGAAAGAAACCAGAAACAGCCTGCTAAAGAAACTTTGTAATGTACATATACACTCACAGCCTCATCTGTTCTACTTAAAAACATCCTTTCATCTCCAACATAAAATACCTATGTAGTTGCTCAAATTTCTCAAAATGCTATTCAGAGACATCCACTTTGAAGTTTGCCCCAGCCAAGTGAAGACAGCTAATAACTTAGCCACCAGAAAGATAAACATGAGGTCAGAACAAAGACTTTACTTTTTTTCCCCCCTTTCCTGTAAAGAACTGGATATGAGGCTTGCACAAGGTTGTGGGCCGAAATTAAAGGGTTTTTGTTATCAAGCTAAGGGTGTTGAAAGTAGCTAAGGGTACTGCAAGATTTAGGTGGTAAGATGTGTAAACTGAGGTTGGTTAATGCTGGCTCCACTGGTGGTTTCCTTGATTTGAAGTGGTTGCGCTGATGGCAAGCACGCTTGAGCAGCCTAACTGTAAGTGAAGACTTCTGAGGGTTTGGGGATTTCTTCAGGTTATTTTTTTCCCTTCTTTTAAGTCTAAAGAAAAGTATTTCTCATCTCTCAACTTTTAAGCTCCTGGTTACTATGTAAAGTCCTCCTGCACATTCACTGCATTGCATCCTTTTCTACTTGAAGTTACATCCATTTCCACTCTACCTGGAGCAGTTTCCTCATAAACTGCTCTTCAGATACCATCCCTCCCTATAGCCAGGCTTTATTTTTCTCAGTATAATTTCTGTCCCCTAAAAATACACAGAGCTCCACATGATCTGTCTTTGCTGCATCTCTCTAACCACTATGTAGGTTGCAATATGCAGAGTTATAGCTGTGATGAGAATATTAGGGAATCACGGGCAGGAAGAGAAAGAAGCCTGAGAAAGGGAGGAGCAGTGTGGGAAAAAAGAAGCCTGAGGAAGGGAGGAGCAGTGTGGAAAAGGAAGCCTGAGAAAGAGAGAAGCAGCATGGAAAAAGAAGCCTGAAAAGGGGAGGAGCAGTGTGGAAAAGTAAACCTGAGAAAGGGAGGAGCAGTGTGGAAAAAGAAGCCTGGAAAAAGAAGCCTGGAAAAAGGGAGGAGTAGTGTGGGAAAAGAAGCCTGACAAAGGGAGGAGCATGGAAAAAGAAGCCGGAGAAAGGGAGAAGCAGTGTGGAAAAAGAAGCCTGGAAAAAGGAGGAGCAGTGTGGAAAAAGAAGCCTGAAAAGGGGAGGAGCATGGAAAAAGAAGCCTGAGAAAGGGAGAAGCAGTGTGGGAAAAGAAGCGTGAAAAGGGGAGGAGTAGTGTGGAAAAAGAAGCCTGACAAAGGGAGGAGCAGCATGGAAAAAGAAGCCTGAGAAAGGGAGAAGCAGTGTGGGAAAAGAAGCGTGAAAAGGGGAGGAGTAGTGTGGAAAAAGAAGCCTGACAAAGGGAGGAGCAGCATGGAAAAAGAAGCCTGAGAAAGGGAGAAGCAGTGTGGGAAAAGAAGCGTGAAAAGGGGAGGAGTAGTGTGGAAAAAGAAGCCTGACAAAGGGAGGAGCAGCATGGAAAAAGAAGCCTGGAAAACGGAGGAGCAGTGTGGAAAAAAAAAACCTGAAACAGGGAGCAGCGTGGAAAGTGGGAGATGGTAATGGGAGCAGATCTTAGCCTGCAGGAAACAAGCAGGTTGTAGAAAAGGCTTCTTCCGTGTGCAAAATACTCCTACTACATCTCAGTTATAACACAATTGGGTTTGTAAGAATGACAAAAAGAAAAAATAAAACCTGAAAATCCTCCAAGCTTTATTCCAGCACACCGCCATCCACTGGAGGGCATCAGCTAGGACCAAGAAATCTTAGGCAGTCTGTTAACAGGACATTGACCCTTTCCCACCATCAAATGGAGTTGATATTTTACTCACCAAAATAACATTTCTAGCTACACTCTCTTGCACTCATGCAAACCACAGACCATCCTAGGAGCCTCACCCTGCCAAGGATTAATTCTCAATTATTTACACATTGTTTAGATTGTTAAAATGCCTGTTACTCTATTTCCTCAATAAATAGGAAAAAAAGAAAAAAAAAAAAAGCTTTTGGGAGGTTGCCTCAGTCTGTCAAGTCAATACAAACATCAGATATTTTAAGGCTGTTTTGTACTTGATAGCATCTTTGCTATGAGAGAGCTGTCTTCATTCTATTTTTTGAGTGAAGTTTATACTATAATCTTAAGTACTTTTAAAATATGCCACTGGAAGTTGTCTGGTAGATGATACAACATCTACTATTAAACTACAACACAGTTTGCTGTTCAGAGTGACTTTTTTTTTTTTCTATAGCAAAATGTCTCAATAAAAAAAGTCTTTTTTTATTTTATTTTTTAAAAAAATGTCTTTTTTCTATAGCAAAATGTCTCAGGAAGGGTTATTTACCTTGCCTCAAACGTGTAAGGCAAAGATCTTACTGGAGTTTAGAGACTTAACCTGATTTTGCTGAGTCAGGCATTTCTGGAAAGGAGACTGATCCTGAAAACACATTCTATGTTTAAATAGAGTTGTGCCAGCAAGTGGCTTTAAAATTAAATCTCTACGTTCTTTAATCAGTATTTCTTTTAATCTCTGGCAGCTCTGCTCTTGTCAGACCCCATCTGGAGTCCTGTGTGCAGTTCTGGAACCCTCAGCACAGGAAGGACATGGAAGTGTTGGAGTGGATCCAGAGGAGGTCATGAAGATGCTCAGAGGTCTGCAGCAGCTCTGCTATGAGGACAGACTGAGAGAGTTGGGGCTCTGCAGCCTAGACAACAGAAGGCTTCCAGGAGACCTTAGAGTATCTGAAGGGGGCTGCAGGAAGACTGGGGAGGGACTATTGACAAGGTCTTGCAATGACAGGACAAGGGGCAATGGTTTGAACTGGCAGAGGGGAGATTTAGACTGGATGTTAGGAGGAAGTTGTTTGCAGTGAGGGTGGTGAGACACTGGCACAGGTTGCCCAGGGAGGTTGTGGCTGCTCCCTCCCTGGAGGTGTTCAAGGTCAGGTTGGAGGAGGCCTTGAGTGACCTGTACTAGTGGGAGGTGTCCCTGCATATGGCAGGGGGGTGGGACTAGATGATCCTTGAGGTTCCTTCCAACCTTACTATTTTGTGATTCTATAGCTCTTCTGTTGTAATCATAAAGAGCAGAAAACAGGTAAGTGTTGAAAGGTAGCTTTCCTTGAAGGGCAAACTGAAGTTAGAATAAACCTGGTTTAAAATTGAGATCTACCATCCTCATGGAATGGTGGCTCAGCCTACAATGTATTTTCTCTGCTTTAGCATAGGAACTTGCAGAAAGAGGTCAATAAGATAAAAACCTTCTTTGAGCCTCCCAGAGAAATAATCCACTACAAAGCATAGGTAGGGAGAGTCAGACTGGATGTGAGGAGGATGTTGTTCAGCATGAGAGTGGTGAGAGCCTGGCAGGGGTTGCCCAGGGAGTTGGTGGAAGCCTTGTCCCTGGAGGTGTTTAAGGCCAGGTTGGATGAGGCTCTGGGCAGCCTGATCTAGTGTGAGGTGTCCCTGCCCATAGCAGGGGGTTGGAACTGGATGATCCTTGTGGTGCCTTCCAAGGTTCTATGATTCTATAAAATACAGAACTGATCATTTTCCCTCAAAACCAAATACATAAGCATATAAGTAAACACAATCACAGAATCACAGAAACATGCAGGTTGGCAAAGCCCCTCAGGATCATCAAGTCCAACCCAGAACCCTACTCTGCAAAATTCACCTTCAAACATATCCCTAAGCACAACATCCAAACCACCCTTAAACACATTCAGGGTAGGTGACTCCAGCTCATTCCAGTCCCTCACCACTCTCTCCGTGAAAAACTTTTTCCTAATGTCCAACCTAAACCTCCCCAGTCTCAGCATGAGACCATACCCCCTTGTTCTGTCTCCAACCACCTGTGAGCAGAGCTCAGCAGCAGCCTCTCCACAATGTCCCTTCAGGTAGTTGTAGATAGCAATGAGGTCTGCCCTCAGCCTCCTCTCTTTCACACTAACCAGCCCCAGCTCCATCAGTCACTCCTCAGAAGATTTATTCTCTCTTTACTCTGAAGAAACTTCTCATTCTGAAGAAAGTCACCTGCAAATGTCTTAGTGCAAGGGGTAGATTTTTCTAGAGTGATTAATTGCATCCTTCCTCCCCATCTCTTCCTCCTTCAATGAATGATTTCTCTCCAGTCTCTTCATTCCAGAACCTGACCACTCTCTCCGTGAATATTTTTTTTCCTGATTTAAGGACAAGTGTGAAGTTTAGCTTTAAAAAAGTCTTAAAAGTCTTTTTTTTTTTTTTTTTCTNAAAAAGGTTTTTTCAACCATGGAAAGTAAAGAACACAGTGCAAAGAGTCTAACAGGTTCTTGCTATAACACTGAAAGCTGTCAAAAAGAAGTAGCCAAGTATTATGCCACACTTCTCTGCAATCTGGTCTTCAGCATTCCAGAGACATTTTATTTGCAGAAACAATTGCTGTGAGGCTAATGAAACTCATGCAAACCCAGTTAGACACCATAGCATAAAATTAGACCAATATGAGAAACACATAACTCACAATATTCCAAGTAGATTTCTGTAAATGCCACTGCAGAAGCCACCAAATGCAATTGCATTAAAGAAAACACAAATAACGTCTTTTTACTTTCTTATGGTGCCCCCAGCCATCTGACAGTTGAATATTTTGCAAACCTTTGCTGTTTCATTCCCCAGCTCATCCCAAGAGAAATGGCTTGTTGGTCTGTAGTCTGGGGGATCTGTTGTTTCTTGGGAACAGCTTATTGTTGAGCAACAAGGCTGAAGAAAACAGCTCTTAATCTGAATCGGGAAAAGAGTTCAGATTTTCAAGCACTTGTAGCTCTCAGTAGGAACAAGAGGTTGCAAAGCCTATAAAAAGACCATGGAGGCTCTGCTGGCATCGCAGAAATGTTGCCAATTATTCAGTGTATGTGTGTATGTGTGCAAATGTGCCTCTGTGTGTGAGAGCTGGGGCGTGAAACAATTCCCCAGAGCCAAAAATACTGAGGTAGTTAATCATGAATATCTTACATGCTTAGAGACTTCCATGTGACTGAAGCAGCGCTGGGCTGATGGTTTGTGCTGTTGGTGATGGCTTTTTTTTTTTTCTTTCCATTTTACAATATGACTGTAAGATCATCCAAAAGGAGAACCAAAATCAAATAAATGTAAAAGGATATATGTGGTGGAGCAGCTTAGCAATCTGAGGACAATGACTTTTCACAGCAGAAGACACTGGAGAAGAGGCAAAAGCTCACAGATATGTCTGCAATTTAGTTTGGACCAGTCTTACCCATCTGCTCTTCATCCAGCTGCTGCTTTGGATGAGGCAGTGAGTAAGATAGGAGTGACTGTATATTTGCAGTAGAATTAAGCAATGCAAAGTGGCTTCTCTAGAGCTGGCTATCATCATGTTGACATTGGCTAAACGTTCAGTGAGGCTAAAATGGGCAATATTTGATAGTCCTTAGGTATTACACCAGAGAAATTGGAACCAGCTGTAATATCTGCCTTGCAGACTCGATCCAGGAGCACTGCTCTCTCTGTTCCAGAGAGAAGTTCCAGAACTCCAACAAGGAACAGCAATGATTAAGATTCCTGCCTATTCTGGGAAGTTAATTATGAAAAATGAATCTGATCATTTTATAAGACTCATGAGAGAGATGCTAGCTGTCTGATGTGTTTAATTCATACAGGACAAAGTTTTCCCTTTACTGGGGAAACGCAAAGCAGCTCTAAATGTTTCTAGGAACTTTGGAATATTTCAGCAATTTTCATGATCATCTCCCTGCTTTTCTTTATCTGTCATAACATCACGGATCTTAGAGTCATGTTGGATTATATTTGGCAGTGATTTTCAGAGAAATTGCCTGTTTCCTAATCACTGCCATTTATTTTCCATGCACACCTCGGGAAAGCAGCAAATGGGCTCATCCTAACAGCCTTTAGGCAACTGGAAAGGAAAAGCTTAATCACACTGAGGTCCACAGGATCTCTTGGCACTCAGTGGAGATTTCCCCATGCACATTATCTAGATTCAGAATTTTCATACTACATTTGAAAACAGAGGGCACAGTCTTATTAAACCTATCAAATGATGGAAGAATTAGCCACAAACTACTAATGAAGCAGGTCCCACAAATGTCAGGGACATTTCTTTCCCAACCTCTCTGCAAGACAGGGAGCAGATAAAACACAAAGGGTGGCTGTGGTCCTTAGAGCTATCCATTCTCACCACACAATGCCATTTTCTAGTCTCATTCTCCAGAAAGTCTATACTGTTCTAGAGATCTCAAATAAAATGTAATCTGCTCTTTGAATACTGATTTAAACCAACTCAGACTCCCCCACTCCCACCCAACAAAAGGGAAATAAACCAAAAACAACTTGTAAATGATGACTCAGGAAAATCTCCTTCTGGCCTACAGAATACATTGGAGGTATGGAAGCAACTGTACTCTAGTGTATGACTATGTCCTTCTGCTACCTCTCCTGCTACCATAGAATCATAGAATCAACCAGGTTGGAAGAGACCTCCTAACTCATGCAGTCCAACCTAGCATCCAGCTCTAGCCAATCAACCAGACCATGGCACTAAGTGGCCCATCCAGTCTTCAATACCTCCAGGGACAGCAACTCTGCCACCTCCCTGGGCAGCCCATTCCAATGTCAATCACTCTCTCTGTCAAGAACTTCCTCCTAACATCCAGCCTAGGCCTCCCTTGGCACAACTTGAGACTGTGTCCCCTCCTTCTGTTGCTGATTGCCTGGGACATGCTGCTGAGACCATGAACAGACAAGGCAAACTCCAACACAATCACAGAATAGTTTAGGTTGAAAGAAACCTCAAAGCTCATCCAGTTCCAACCCCCTGCCATAGGCAGGGACACCTCCCACTAGAGCAGGTCACTCAAGGCCCTTGAACACCTCCAGGGAGGGAGCAGCCACAACCTCCCTGGGCAACCTGTACCAGTGTCTCACCACCCTCATTGCAAAGGACTTCCTAACACCCTGTTTCAATCTCTCCCCTCTGCCACTTTAAACCCATTCCCCCCTCAGCCTGATAGAGTCATAGTATGGTTTAACATGAAGGAGCTTTTCTTCATACATCACAAAGTTAGAAATGCATGGGAAAAGAATGGGGAGGAAATGAATCATCTGTGCTTTAGTGAGACTAAGAATGCACCAAGTAATGACATCTAGATTTATACTTCATACTTGAGAAGAGAGTATTTCTATGGTTCCTAGTGCCATAAGTACATCTCAAGCAGTTCATTGAGTGTTTGGACATTCAGCAACCTACCTGAACATTAGCAATGGAGCTGCTGATGTGTTCCAAGCAAAGTTCTTGCTGCAGCTCTATGCTGCATCAGCCCCCAGCCTCACTGTAATCTGCAGGTTGTCTGGAGTTACTGTTCCTGCTGACATATTGTTTCAATTCTTCCTTCAAAAATGAGAGGGAGAAACAAATGGTTGCCTGCTGGATAAGTAACAGATCTACTCTGTCAGAAAGACTGTCTCAGACCTCACAGTCAGAGCCAGTCCAGGACATCCCACAAACTTTCCTAGGCACTATCCAAAATATATGGTGCCCTGTTTTTCAAATCTCACACCATTTATCTGTGCTTTCTGGAAGCATTTCAGAGGCAGACACGCTACACAGCAAGATGATTGCTATGAAATGGAATATTCTTTCCTCCTATCTAAATGAAAAATTTTGGCAGCTCTTTCTTCAGAGCAAAATTGATGCTCACCAGCCCAGCACATGCAGGAAGACCAAGGCATAGCTCAAATGACAAAGTGAGGGCAAACAAAACAGGAGTTTGCACAAGGGTAGAGAGAAGAATGGAGGTGGCACTTGGCCAATGCTCAGATGGGCTTCACCCCCAGAACTGTGGCTGTAATTTTACCTGCACATGCAGTTTTCCAAATTTTCCATGTTTAACTCCTGCTTAAGTAAGACCCTTGGCATCCTTAAGTCTTTTGTATTGTGAGTGGAGAAAGGGACAAGCCCCCAGAAGGGAGTGCTTCAGAGCAAGGATTCGTTTTATTGTTCTGAATTACTCAGCCCCTTGGAGAAACTCGGAGAAGGTCACCAAGGATGACCAACACTTTCTGACCAAGGAATGAACAAATAAGCTCTTCAGTGTGGAAAGAACTGAGGTGAGAATACATCATAGGCCTATGAAACTGTGAATGTCACTGAGAGAGTGAATGGGGATCTGATTTTGTCTTTGTTGCTTTATGAGCTAATGGTGATCGCAACAGCTAACAACTTCAAAATGTGGAGCAAAAAAGCAACCCCTCACCCTGCAGCTGAGAGGCTGTGGAACTCATTGCCATGGCACATGAAGGCTCCAAAAAGATTATACATATTAAAAAAGCAGAGTGGACAATCTGATAGAAGGAAATGACTGCAACTTGCATAACTTATTACTGTCTCTGCCTCAGGAAGTCCATAAATCAATTTACTGGAGCCTGCAGAGCAATCCAAGGGAAAAAACAAACCTGCCTTTGCCTCTTCCTTTGGTGCCTATACTTGGCTTTGCTAAAACTGATTGACAGGCTCAAGGAACCTTTGGTCAAATTCAGATTGGCTGAATGTTCCTACAACTTAAACTAACATCCTTCACAACCTAGCCCCCTGGCATAGACAGCAGTGTTAAGTAGCTAGAAGTAGACCTCAGGGTATATCCTCCTCACAGGAACAGGTAAAACTCTCATAGATCTAAAGACAAAGAATGATTGCCCAAAAAATTCCCATTACTACAAGTTAAACCTTAAAATGCTAATTAAGGTGAGTGCACTCTGTTACACTTTCCTGACAGCAGCTCTGGAGGCAGACTGGCAATCCCTTAGTGATGCTTTAACTTTTAATGGGGAAATATCTGACACCAGGTCTGTGATTCCAACATCTCTTTGCTGAGTCAGCCAAGGCCCTTTGGTGTTGATCTGTTCTGGAGGCACTGGGAAGGAGAGTGAGATTATTTATCCCATCACTTCCAGTCCTGGCAAGCATACAGATGGGAAGTAGTTACTCTCTGGAAATTATTTCTCTTGAGCTTAAACCTGAGATGCCTAGGGAGTAAAGGGACAGTTTATGACTCTCTATTTTCCTGTATGGCTGGAAGCCAGGCTGTGATGTGGACATAAGTTTAATGCTGTCTTTCCTCAGATAAACTCCAAACCTCTGCAGCCAGAATTTGTCTGAGTAAGAATAACAGAAAGAAGGTTTCACATCTAAACAAGAGGATTTTGGTTCTTTTCCACCTGCAGCTGTGTGAAGGGTTAGAGCTGGGCTGGCCACTAAACAAGTGACAGATGCTCTCTACCACTCCCTCTCACCTCCCAAAGGGAACAGAGAGGGAATAAGGGAGAGAGACATAAATTGGAAAATAAAACCAGAGCTACTTTAATGAAAATACTAAGAATAAAATAGAATATATACAAACATATACAAAGCAAATAGTGAACCCAACCCCCTGGTGGCAATTAGTCATTGTCATCACTGATGCCGTGGCAGAAATCCCAGGCTGGACTCAGCAGCAGATGAGAACCAGATTCAGCAGCTGGATTCTGGAGATGGATTCAGAAACAGAGTCCTCCTTGGACTCTGGCCATTAAAGAAGAGGAAGAGAAGAAGCTGACTCTTGTTACCTCTCACCAATTTGACATACATGGACTGGAATCTCTTGTTGGTCAGTTTAGGATCACCTGTCCTGTCTGCTCCTCCCCAGACGTGCAGCCTTTTGCTCTGCACCTCCAGCACAGTACATGAGATTTAGCAACGACCTTGGTGTGGACATCAATCCTCAGTGATAACTAGAAACACTGAGTGTTATCACTGCTGGAAGCAGACACTGTCTGCAAAAACATGCTGTTAGCTTCAGAAAGGGCAGATGTTGAGAGGAGACTGAGTTGAAAAGTAAAATCACTGAGCAGAAATGGTTCTGTTCTAACTCAAACCGGGACAGGCAGTTAAGATGTAAATCCAGAGCTTTGCTATTTGCCTCATTTTGGGTAGACTCTGAAAATCCTCCTAGTGTTTCATATGCAATGCTTGATAAATTAAACTATTTCTGTCTTCCATTTTACTGAAGCTTCCAGGAACACTTTGAAAACTGTTGGCACAAACAAGCTGAGGGCAAGTGATGCTTCTTTCTGTGTTACATATATAGAACGACACAGTTTCGCTTTATGGAATTGTGCACTAAGAAAATGTTGTTAATGGCATTAATAAAAAACTAGGCCCTTCCTGGGCTCCATAGTAAATGGAAAAAAAAAATAAAATTAAAAAATCCTGTGGAACATTTTCCTCAGCCAAGTTAATTCATTTCTGGCATCACGTACTTCAAGAGAGAATTTCAGCATCTTTTTGCTTACACAAAGTGAAAAACAAAGTAATTCTAGCTCAGAGCTAACCATGGATGTATGGCAAGCAGTAATGTGGAGGAAAGAACTGGCACTGGGAGAATGTGGGTTTTCTCCTACTCTAGGAGGCTCACTCATTGGAAGCCATAACATTGGGTTGATATAACAGAAGTGTTTGTAATTAGAGTTAATGGAGTCTGTTGAGACCACAGGAGGGGGAAAGTAACTTTGATCCCAGGTGGCCTCATAGCAAGAAGTCTCACAGCAAGAGAGCACCCTGAATTGGAAAATATTAGAGGCATTTGCTCCAAAATCAAGAAGTCACTGCTGAAATAGATCTAAGAATATAATTTACAGGCAGAACTAATTTAGATTCCCATCTCTATCTCCTCAACTTTCTCCACTGTGGCAACATTCAAAATAAACATAAGTTTGATTCTGTAGTTTATTTTCCACTAAAACTGTGAATGGCTTCTTACACTTTCAAGAAAGAAGAAGGTCAGATGAAGACAAACCTACCAAATAATTCCTGAAGGGGAGGCAACATTTTCATTATTATGAATCACTTAAGAGTATTGTTTCACAAGAGCTGAATTGTTCAGTGCCATAGCTTTTGGGCTTTTCTATTGTCACTGTTGCAGAGTGGCCACTTGGGAAACCTATGAAATAAATACTACAAGTAATGAATATCACAGTGAGATTTCAGCTCACTCAAAAATAATATTTAGAGGCTCTCTGTAGAGTGATCACTCTTTTGTGACAGATTTTTGGAGCCTTTTCTGAGAAATTTATAATTAATCATTATGGAATGTCATTTCTGGTTTAGGTGCATAAAGTTCAGCATAAGGAGATGGAAATTATGTTTGCAGGATGCTTTTTTTCCCCATTAAAAATAATAGTCAAAGTGTATTTGCACTTACTTTTGTTTTCATCCTCCCACACCCAATAAATGAATCAATTTAAACCTCTGTCCCTTATTATTTGAGTAAATAGGAAAAAAAAAATACTTAAAAGTAAGCACAAATTAAAGCAAAAAAGACACAAAAAGCAGGGAGGAATTTTACCTTTAGCCGAGGAATAGAGGTGTAATGGGAACTAGTAAAAGGGAGAGGCATGTGTTTAGCCCCTTGCACTAAGACATTTTCAGCTGACTTTCTTCAGAGTGAAGAGTGAGAGAATAAATGTTATGAGCAGTGACTGAGGGAGCTGGGGATGGTTAGTGTGAAAGAGAGGAGGTTGAGGGCAGACCTCATTGCTGTCTACAACTACCTGAAGGAACACTGTGGCGAGGCTGCTGCTAGGCTCAGGGGAGACCTTCTTGCTGTCTACAGCTACCTGAAGGGTGGTTGTAGCCAGCAGGAGGTTACTTCTCTCAGGCAAGCAGCACCAGAACAAGAGGACACACACTCAAGCAAGCTGCACCAGGGGATAGGCTGGANCACAGTCTCAAGCTGCACCAGGGGAAGTTTAGGCTGGAGGTGAGGAGAAAGTTCTTGCCTGAGAGAGTCATTGACTGCTGGAATGGGCTGCCCAGAGAGGTGGTGGAGTCACCGTCCCTGGAGGTGTTCAAGGAGGGTTTGGATGTGGCACTTGGTGCCATGGTCTGGTCTTGAGGTCTGTGGTATTGGGTTGGACTTGATGATCTTTGAGGTCTCTTCCAACCTTGCTGATACTGTGACACTGTGATACTGTAATATGGTGATATATATATATACATGTATACATATATACACACATATATATATATACACATGTGTATATATATATATGTGTGTGTGTATATATATGCATATATATACATATATATATATATATACACACATATACATATGTTGAGATATGTTGGGGTGCCTCAGGTTCATAGAATGTTTTTGAAACAGGAAGGAAGGTTTTTAAAACAGGAAGGTGACCTTTATTTAGAGATGGAGATCTATGGGAAAAGCCCAGTAGCTGTGATTCAGTAACACAGCTCTTTACTCATGAAAAGGGAATGTCTTCAAAATTCCTGGTAAACAGCCAAAACCTTAGAAAGCAATAGTGGTAATTATCTTCTGACAGCAGTTTGAGTAGAGTTTGAGCTGTGGAACTGCTCAGCAATTAAAGAGTGGATTGCACATAACCAACTAAAACATTGACTTTGGGAGGTGGAACAAAGGCAAAGGAGTCTCAATGCAAAGTGTAAGGTCCTGCACCTGGGTAGGCACAACCCCATGCACAACTCCAGGCTGGGTGGGGAATGGTTGAGAACAGTCCTGAGGAAAAGGACCTGGGGGTCTGGGGTGATGAAAAGCTCAACAAGAGGCTGCAGTATGAGTGCAACCCAGACAGCAACTGTGTGCTGGGCTGCAGCAGGAGCAGTGTGGGCAGCAGGACAAGGGAGGGGATTGTGCCCCTTTGCTCTGCTCTCCTCAGACCCCACCTGCAGTCCTGTGTGCAGTTCTGGAGCCCCCAACACAGGATGGAAGTGTTGGAGCAGGTCCAGAGGAGGCCACGAAGATGCTCAGAGGGCTGCAGCAGCTCTGCTATGAGGACAGCCTGAGAGAGTTGGGGCTCTGCAGCCTGGAGAAGAGAAGGCTTCCAGGAGACCTTGGAGTGGCCTTCCAGTATCTGAAGGGGGCTACAGGAAGGCTGGGGAGAGACTATTGACAAGGTCTTGCAATGACANTGACAGGGGGTTGGAACTAGATGATCATTGAGTTCCCTTCCAACCTTACCATTCTATGATTCTATGAATTAAATATAGCATCTTGAAGAAGCTTGCATAGTTTTGCACATAGACTATTCTCATCTTGTTCTCTTGCTGATGACCTCAATATTCTGCATTAGCAATACTCATTTAAGTATAAATATTTCAGCTTTACACTGAGTGTCAGAATTGCACAAGAAAAAAAGACTGCAAGCAGGCTAAATGCTCTAAGATCTCCTCTGATGCTACACTAACTGCTGTCACACACACACAAAGAGATTTATGTGGCCAGCCAGTCCTTTAACTGAATTTATTAAAGATGGTATTTCCTGCTTAATGAAAGTGGCTGCCAGCTCAATCCATTCCCACACTTGAGCAGCATTTGGCTAAGATAAAAAAGAAATTTATCAGTAAACTTTTTGTGTGTGTGTGTGTGTGTGTGTGAGGGTTTTTTTGTGCACCTTTCACTCCCCACCCCCTATTTTTTCACTAAATATCACCAGTCTCTATGGAAAACAGTCACTTCCTTTCTCTCTGATGGAAATCAGCAGTGAGGGAAGGGGGAGGTGGAATGGAAGAAAGGAAGAATCACCCAGTACACTGTGGAAAACCTTAGAGTGATCAATTTAATCTCCTGTTTTCAGTCTGTGAGCTCTGTTGTCTTGAGCTACATAGTCATTTTAAAAAACAATTAAATAAACAAATTAGTCCTGGCTGACCACAGTATGGAGAGAGGAAAGGGTGGGAAGTTGCCATCAGTAGCAAGTTTAGCAATAACAAGAAATCCTCACAGCCATCAGACAGATTCTTGGGAAACAGGAGCTTTCCCAGCATGTTACTGTGCCCAGTCTCCTGCTTCCAGTACATCCTATGTGCTGTGGCTTTGATTAGAAATGACTCAAGGCTAGTCAGTGTCTTGGGGCCTGGCAAGTGAATTCCCAGCACTTTAAAAAAAAAAAAAAGAAGAGGTTTTACATACCAAAATGATTGTGATTTATTGCCTTGTGGGCTTCTGTGGACTGAATTTTTGAGTCTGGCTCCATCACCATCATAGCTTTGGTCAGTCCAATCTGTTTCTCAGTTCTGAAGCTCCTCATCCACAAAACCAGAGGAATGACAAAGACATAAACACACCAGGAGGCCAGACAGTAACTTGTTGGGGCCCCTGGAAAACCAGTGGGGACTTCAACCATGGTCTGAGAAAGCAATGGTGATGCCCTGCAGGATCATGGCCATCCCTTCCACTTCAACTCCTGAAACCTTGTCATCAAGGCAGCAAATGTGGGCTCTGACACAATGAAGAGGGAATGTTGTGCAGATTCTTGCTTCTCCTGACTTCTGTCCAGAGTGTAGAAGAAATTCCACCATGTCACCACCTGCCTCTGATCTGCTCTCAAAGAGTGCACCTGGTTTTAAGTAATTACTTTCTGCCTGCTGATAATGCATATTTGCAGTGCCTGGGTTTGAATAAAGCTGACACTCATAATGGGAAGTATAATTATTATTTCCCTGACATTTTAAAAAGTTTTCATATGAAAACTGACCTGTAATTTAAAATAAATGCAATTTGTTTTGTCTCATTTGATAGTCACAGCGAGCAAGTGAAAAGAAAAAGGAAAAAAAAAAAAGAAACAAAACAGGTGCTGAGTTGCTTATTTGGCTTCCATCAAGCAAAACAAAATATCCCAGCCAAAGGCTTATTGGTGCTTATTTACCTTTCAAGGAAGACAACAGGACAGTGAACTGAGCAGGACACAGTATGCCTTGCAGGAGAGAATTTACCAGTTTGTGCCTGGCCAGAGCAGAAATGTGCTTGCACTTCTACATGATGCTCTGCTGGCTTTGGTCTTTTCCAACCCCAACCATTCTGCAATTGGTATGGTAGCACAAATAGTAGCAGGGAACATGTCTTAAACTGGTTGAGAAAGGATATTAGCATAGAATCATAGAATGGTAAGGTTGGAAGGGACAGCAAAGCTCATCCAGTTCCAACCCCCAGTCATAGGCAGGGACACCTCCCACTAGTACAGGTCACTCAAGGTCTCTTCCAACCTGGCCTTGAACACCTCCAGGCAGGGAGCAGTCACAACCTCCCTGGGCAACCTGTGCCAGTGTCTCACCACCCTCACTGCAAACAACTTCCTCCTAACATCCACTTTCAATCTCCC
>VWZE01022649.1:94048-114186 GCA_013396675.1 Eubucco bourcierii
TGGTGGCCTTCCCTGTACCTGCTCCAACACTTCCATGTCCTTCCTCTGCTGAGGGCTCCAGAACTGCACACAGGACTCCAGCATCATTTCATTCCCCTGATTTGTTGCAAATTTTTAAATTATTTTTTTCCAATCCTCTGAGTACTCAGTACAAAAACACATGGAACATTTTCCCACTGTCTTGGAGAAACAGAAATTTGTTGCCGGGGGGGTGGGGGTGGGTGGGGAAAATCAACAGCACAAGCACCAGAAAGGTAGACAATGACACTAGCTTGCAGATGGCATGATCTACATACAGATGGTTGTTCTAGTACCTTTGATAGAAACAAAACATCCTAATTCCTCTCACCCACCAAACTGTGTTTATCCTTGAGTAACACTTCCTGTAATCACACTTTCAAGTATAAATATTATTTTGTATGCTGATAGTGGGCAGAAGAAAAAGAATTCCTTTTACGGGAAAGATAAGAGAAGCAGCAAACTTAACCCTTTTAATAGGCTTTGTTCTTTTCTTTGTCTTTTGATATCCTGGCTTGGAAAGAATGCAACAGATGCATTCCCTCAGTTACTCTTTATCAAGAGTATTATATACAGATGTATTTTGGAAAGTTTATTTTTCTTTCAATTAAAAGAAATTAAAAGCAAAAAAATAAAAGTTCCATGGGATAAGGAACACCTCTGTCAAAGCCTGGCATGCCAATATTTTTGTGGTCATAGGGGAGCTGCGATGATTTTATAGCTAGGAAGGAAAAAAAAAAAAACAAGACAAAACAACAAAACCAACAAAAACCCCCCAAACCCAACCTATATATTCTTTGTCTGGAAATGTGTAGAAAAATTCAGAAGTTCTTTTTCACAACTTTAAAAACAGTGAGAATCTGTGTTGACATCACACACCTGGATCCCAGGCCAATTCCTTCTACCTGGCTGGGGTTCGTTTGCCTGGTGCAAGAGTCTGTTCACCTCTCTGATGCATTTACCTAAGGTTAAGATTATTCTTATCATCTGAGCTTCTCCAGACCTGTCCTGCTTTTCTGTTGTACAACATTACCTAGATGAAGGACATGGAATTGTTTGAGCCAGTCCAGAGGCGGCCACGAATATGCTCAGAGGGCTGCAGCAGCTCTGCTCTGAGGACAGGCTACAAGAGTTGGGGATCTGCAGCCTGGAGCAGAGAAGGCTTCCAGGAGACCCTGGAGTAGCCTTCCAGGGGGTCTGAAGAGGGCTACAGAAAGGCTGAGGAGGGACTATTGACAAGGTCTTGCAGTGACAGGGTGGGGAGGGATGGGTTTGAACTGGCAGAGAGGAGATTAAAACTGGGTGTTAGGAGGAAGTTGTTTGCAGTGAGGGTGGTGAGACACTGGCACAGGTTGCCCAGGGAGGTTGTGGAGCACAGAAGCACAGAATGTGATCTTCAATCACATTTCTCCCTGGAACAACCTCCCTGGAGTTGTTCAAGGCCAGGTTGGATGAACCCTTGAGCAACATGTCTAGTGAGAGGTGTCCCTGCCTATAGTGGGGGGTTGGAACTAGATGAGCTTTGATATCCCTTCCAACCTGGTTGATTCTATGATCTAAGCATGCAACAGCCATTTCTGCCTGACAGGAAGCCATGCCTGAGGTGCCAAGGCAGTGTATCTCAAGTAAAAGTGAATGGCATGTCAAAGCCCTAAAGGAAACGTGTGTCAGAGTCAAATGTCCCTTCCAACCCAGACCATTCTGTGATTCTGTGATCCTATGATTCTATGTAGGCTGCCCTCAGCTTGTCACTTGCAATTGCCTGCACAGCAGTTGCTCACCTCAGTGACCTGAGTGACAAGGCTTGAGGTTCTTTCACCCTCTGTGAGGCAGATTTCTGCCCCATGCACTCTTTGTTTCACAGTCTGTTGTACACTTTCAGTACACAGATGGTTGCTGACTACTTCTATTACTTCTTAAAAAGCACAAATTTATGTCAGCTTCTGTTTAGAAAGTCTCTCCAGAGTAACAGAAGTGACCCTTTTTAGACTCTCTGCATGAATAAAAGGAAGTGCATTTACAATTACAACAAGGAAATGGCCATTTTCTAGGATGACAAGGAATTATTATTACTATTTTTTTTTCCTTTGAAAACCACTGTAAAATACATGTCCCACGGTATTCTGGTGGCCTCCTTCATAGACCAAAACATCTGAGCCTAATAACTAAGTGTTGCTCTTCATGGAGGAGTTGAACCACCTCAAGAAAATGATATATTTTAAACATGCTCCGAGGGTGGAAAGATCATTGCAAAATATGCATTCTTTAGGGCTTTAGAGGAGAGATACATGTTTAAAAACCTTGTTTTAATTTGTCTGAAATATGATCTTTTGACTGAAAAGTGAGCTTCTATTTGAATACACTCAGTATTCCTTCTCACTGCTCCTTTCTTCAGGGATGTGAAACTGAATGTACTTAGGGGTCCCCCCACCACACATCCACAATACAATTCATTCAGTGAAAAGCCCTGAACTTTCCCTTTATTTTTTTTTTTTATTAACACAAGCAGAAAAAGCAAAGCAAAGCACTGAATTCTCATCTCTCATCACACACTAGGAGGTAAATCCTGCCTCAGCGCTGCCCAGCTTGCCCTGAACTTTGGCAGATAATTCTGGCCGTGGCACTCTGCACAGCCTCACTTCCCTGTGCAAAAATAAAATAAAATAAAATAAAATAATTTTAAAAAAAGAGCTGCAGCTTTTTGTGCAGCTTGGCAAACCTGACTGAGAGGGCACCAAAGGGAGGAAAAATCACAGCCTCCATTAGCTCCCACCTTACAGCAGCCCAGGCCCATTCAGAGCCCAGCTAAGTCAACTAGAGGTCTTTAGTATCAGAGAGTTGTGAATCTGAGTGACTGGAGAGAAAGCATACATTGAAGGAGGAAGAGATGGGGAGGAAGGGTGCAAATAATCACTCTAGGAAAAAAAAAAAAGTAAGCACAAATTAAAGAAAAAAAAAATCACAAAAAGCAGGGAGGGATTTTACCTTTAGCCAAGGAATAGAGGTGTAATGGGCACTACTGAAAGGGGGAGGCATGTGTTTAGCTCCTTGCACTAAGACATTTTCAGCTGACTTTCTTCAGTGTGAAGAGTGAGAGAATAAATGTTATGAGCAGTGACTGAAGGAACTGGGGATGGTTAGTGTGAAAGAGAGGAGGCTGAGGGCAGACCTCATTGCTGTCTACAACTACCTGAAGGGACGTTGTGGCAAGGCTGCTGCTAGGCTGTCACAGGTAGTTGGAGACAGAACAAGGGGGAATGGCCTCAAGCTGAGGATGGGGAGGAGGGACGCAAATAATTACTCTAGAAAGATGTTCCCCTTGCACTAAGACATTTTCAGGTGACTTTCTTCAGCGTGAAGAGTGAGAGAATAAATCTTCTGAGGAGTGACTGAGGGAGCTGGGAATGGTTAGTGTGAAAGAGGTTGAAGGTAGACCCCATTGCTGTCTACAACTACCTGAAGGGGCATTGTGGAGAGGCTGCTGCTGGGCTTTTCTCACAGGTAATTGGAGACAGAACAAGGGGGAATGGCCTCATGCTGAGACTGGGGATGTTTAGATTGGACATTAGGAAAAAGTTTTTCATGGAGAAAGTCGTGAGGGACTGGAATGAGCTGCCCAGGGAGGTGGTGGAGTCACCAACCCTGGTTGTGTTTAAGGGTGGTTTGGATGTGGTGCTTGGAGCTATGGTTTAAGGTGAATCTTGTGGAGTAGGGTTCTGGGTTGGGCTTGGTGATCCTGAGGGGCTTTGCCAACCTGCATGTTTCAGTGATTCTGTGAACCAGCTTGATTTGTGCTCGTTGCTTTGGTCAGCCTAGGCTCTTGCACTGAGAAACTGCAGGAACTAACTTTCAGGGGACTGTGAAGGTCATTATTTTATTAATTGCTTTAACATGTGTTTCTTTTACATGTCTGAAAGCAAATGCAATTGGAAGTTGTGGTTTCTGTGGCATTCCTTAAAGTAAATACGACTAACACCGAGGATAAAACCATAACAGAACATGGCGTGGAGGAGAAGCAGTTATGCAAACAGTAATTCTTTCAGACTGATTTACACATTTCTGAAAATGTGTGAATGAAATTATTATTGCAACTCTACTTTGAAAGAAAATTTAGTGTTTATTGGATGGATATCACACCCTTTAAAATACATGCTATAAATATTTGGATGCTGTGAAGAAAGTTAATAGAGAGAAAATTGATGGAGTTCTGTAGAATTTTAAAGCATTCCTATAAAAAGTACTTTAAGAACTCTGTGGGAACAGGTTTCCTACCAACTTTCACCCTTGTCACATGCAGATTTCCCAAGGTAGAACAGAGCCAGGAGGAAAACAGGGCAACAGAATGCTGCACCTAGAATCTCTATTTTATCCTCATTAAGGATGTTTCACATTTATCATATGTAAGGTGACTTATGGAAACATATTTTACTTGCTTTGTCCCTCATTGCTGTTTGCCCAGATTTTGCCAGCCTCTCTGTGCTTTTTAAGGCAAACATAGAATCATAGAATGGTAAGGTTGGAAGGGACCTCAAGGATCATCCAGTTCCAACTCCCTGCCATAAACAGGGACACCTCCCACTAGTACAGGTTACTCAAGGCCTCATCCAACCTGGCCTTGAACACCTCCAGGGAGGGAACAGCCACAACCTCCCTGGGCAACCTGTGCCAGTGTCTCACCACCCTCACTGTAAAGAACTTCTTCCTAACATCCAGCCTAAATCTTCCCTCTGCCAGTTTAATCCCATTGCCCCTTGTCCTGTCGTTGCAGGACTTTGTAAATAATCTTTCCCCAGCCTTCCTGTAGGCCCCCTTCAGATACTGGAAGGCTACTATCAGGTCCCCTCAAAGCCTCCTCTTCTCCAGGCTGCAGAGCCCCAACTCTCTCTGCCTGTCCTCATAGGAGAGCTGCTCCAGCCCTCTGATCATCTTTGTGGCACTCCTCTGGACCCTCTCCAACACTTCCATGTCCTTCCTGTGCTGAGGGTTCCACATGTTTCTTTTCTGACCTGTCCTCTAGTGAGATTTGTGGGTTAGTGAGCAGATACATGCTTCAGAAACACAGCAGAAGATTGCCTAACAGTAGCAGGCTTCCTTCAAAGGATTCGCTGCTTCCTGATTTGTCTGCATCAGAAATGTTGCAAAATAAGTTTGGGTTTTTTCCCTTTCTTTTTTCCTTTTTTTAATTTTTTCTGGTTACATACAATTTCTGCACTCTAAATACTGCATCTCAGTCATTTCCTCAGAGTGTGAACAATACACATGATAGAGATTTATATGAATATGTGAAATCACCTTTAATATTAAAAGGAAAAAAAATAAAAGGCAGCTTCTGCATAGAGAATTAAATGCAAGGCTGAATAAATATTCAGGCAAGAGTTGAGATATTAATAGAAGAGTAGAAGTGCCACTGACTTGAAACTCAGTAGGCATCTGAATAATTTGTAACACGTAGAGACAGAAGAAGTTACAGAGGAATTCTTTATGAACAGGGACTGTCTTGTTTGCATAGCACTCAGCATAGTTGAATATCACTTTTACTGGGACTTTCAAGCACTGCAGCAACATCAGAGAGAATAATAAAAAGAGTAACAAGAAGTATAATGTGGGCATGCTAAACCCAGCAGTACCATGCAGTGATATTCAGCAGTGTTTATTCTTCCTTCAAATGACAGTGCTCAGTAAATAAGGATGCAAGCTCCTCCTTTCTATTAGAAAAAAACAGGAGCAGTAAACTCAGCAAACAGTTGAGAATAAGAATGTTATTATGCTATGGGATATTTTGGCCATTGATTCATGAAAAGACATCTCTGGCATACAGAGAGCTGTTATTAAATGAGAGTTTTTTTAACAGCAAGCTCTGCCATTTGGTATCCAATCAACGTGGCTGCTGACAGCAGGAATTGTCAGTCAGTTCAGCCCCCAGCTCCAGGCTCCTCCCTGGGCAAAGGGCAGGCACAGAACCAGTGTATGCCAAGGCTGGGGCTAGCTGCCTTAACCTGACACCACATATCCAGCATGGCTGGAGAGATTCTGCGACTGTGTGCTTGCAGAAACAGACCACTTTGGCAGTTCTCCCTGCGGGTCTGCCTGCACAACCATGCCGCAGCTCTGTGCCCATGTGTGCACCTCTCTGCAGTGTAAGGATGCCCCTGCAGAGCCCAGGGAAGGGTTCATGAGTGACCCTTTTTTTGCTAGGATTAACAAAACAAGTGAGAGGCCCTGTTTTTCATCATGCTGAGCAGTTTCTCATTCTGCTTTTCAGAATTGAATTCCATGTACACTCTTCTAAGAGGTACCCATCCTGCCTTCCCCCAGACTGCTGCTTCTCCATACCCAGCAAAAGCAGCCCTCTGTCTCCCTGGTTTAATCAGTGGAGCATTTTCTAAGGTCAAGCCTAACTGAGCTAATTCTTCTTTTTCTTTTTTTTTTTTTTTTAGGAAAAAAAAAAAGAAAACTATAAAAGGAGAAAGATCATGTTCTGCTGACTGTGCTTCATGGGTCAGCTCACTATGTGGTCAGCTGGGACCAGAGCTGGTGCAGGGGAAGAAGAATGAGCACACAGCCAAGGCCCTTGGTTTGGAGAGAAAATGCTGTTTCAGTTGCACAACCTGTCAACTGAACTGTAATGTGAAACTTCACCTTGGCTTTGCTGGAGCTACTTGGTAAACTGTGCAGCTGTGTATGAGACGGGGAGGCAGGACTCAGCTTTCAGAAATGAACAGATTCACATTTGAGGAAATTTCCAATACTTGCTACTTGGCACAGAAGAAGAAGTACAGACTGCTGTAGTTCTTCTTGCTTTCAAGAACTATGGTTCATGGAGCTGTTTTGGAGTCAGCTGGGCTTTATACAAGATCAAAGAACACTCACTATTGCTAAAGGCAGCTTTAGCATGATCTTTCCTCCATTAAATGATATAATTGCTTGGAAAACAGCAGGTATATACAGCTCATGAGTGTTATAAACATAAGGAAAAAAATCCACAGAAATATGACAGCATTTTCTAGCTATTACAGGAAAGAGAACTTCATATTCTACATTTGCATGTGAAGAAGGGTAAAGATCTGTAGCTACTTGGAGCACCAAAGAGATGTGACTACTTTTAGTCTGTAGTAGTTAGCTTGATTTTTGCACCTGTCCTACTTTCAGCTGTGACATTGAATTGGTACAGTTAATCAGAATCATAGAATCATAGAATGGTAAGGTCAGAAGAGACCTCAAGGATCATTTAGTTCCAACCTGCTACCATAGACAGGGACACCTCCCACTAGCACAGGTCACTCAAGGCCTCCTCCAACCTGGCCTTGAACACCTCCAGGGAGGGAGCAGCCACAACCTCCCTGGGCAACCTGTGCCAGTGCCTCAGCACCCTCACTGCAAAGAATTTCCTCCTAACATCCAGTCTAAATCTCCCCTCTGCCACTTTAAACCCATTGCCCCTTGTCCTGTCATTACAGGACTTTGTAAATAGTCCCTTCTCAGCCTTCCTGTAGGCCCCCTTCAGATACTGGAGTAAGGTCTCCTCAAAGAAAGTTTACTTTGCATTGATTGAGTTGCAGGCAACCTCCACTGCATATTGATGAAAAAAGCCTGCCTCCTGTACAGCACTGTTCCCAGGATGACAATTGCATCTGGAAATGTGGTGGAGAAATAAGGCAAACTGTACCTTTAGATGGAGGCTGAAAGGAGATGATGTATCTGTTTATGTTGGAGTGGGAATCCAACAGAGAAACGTAGGATGTAGATGTACTACATTGGAAGCTTTATTTCTGATACTATAGATCATAAAAACATTTAGGACAGGAAATCATCTTGTCCCAAACTCCATGCTTTGATTCAGTTACCAAATGTACAAGATGAAACTATGTGCTTTCAAACTCAGCAACTCAAAATCTGGGTCTGCAGTCCATTTTTTTCCCCCCCAGTTTGATTACTTTGATTCAAGCCAGCTCATTAAAGAATGTTTGAAATAGATCAGCAAGAAGCAAACACTTAAACCTCTTTTCTCTCACTTTTTATCAGCAAGGACAATTTCATTTAATATCTACCAGTGAGAGATCAATCATAGCTCTTTACCTTGTGGCTACAACAGAGTATTTCAAGGCAGTCTCCCACCTGTACCTTAGGCTGGGGGTGATTATAGCTTCCAAGTCTAACAAAAACGAGATCATTCAACTCGAGGTTGAACCTTCAAGAGCCTTTAACCGGTTTTCAGTGGAAATCACTGCCCAGTCCCAGAAGAGAACATTTATCAAAGTCTGATGACTGTCATTAGGCAAAGAGACCTTCCAAAAGTTATCATATTTTTGCTATATTCACAAATAATACTCTTCTGCAGTTACTGAATATGATCCTAGTGTGTAGGATCACAGTGGAACAAGGAAACCCTCAGCTTCACCTGAATTTAAACACTGTCAAGCAGTACATCAAAATTAATTTATCCTGTGCTTCACATACAACCAGTTAGCATCTCCTTTGTACCTCATCATAGAACATACCTCATTTGTATTTCCATCTACCTTGTTGAGAAAGGCAAGCCTCACAGGTTGAGAAATAAGTGGGATATAAGTGCACTCTTTACATACACTTAGCTTGACTGTTTCCATTCTTGGCCCTATCAGAGTTATCTGGTTTTACTCTCCCTAGCTACATATACTACCTTGTAATTAAGTGTTTTAACTTTTTTGACTGAGAGTGAAACAAGAAAATTACCTATATCCCCATTCCAAGTGTGTGGGTGATGCAGGAAAGAAATATCTCTATTTTCACTGGGAGATGATTTGCCTTGCCCCAGAGCCCTTTCTAATCAGGTTGTAAATGCCTGATCTACGCATGCAGCTGCAGTGTTTTCACAAAGCAAAGGCATACTAGAAGTTGGCTTACTGAGGAAACATAATGACCTGCACGGGTCTGGACTATGTAAGATGTTTCTATTTCCTTACTTCTGGAACAACCTTCTCCTGTGAGAATGTACCTTTTGTGCATTGGTAATCCTGCAAAGCTGAGCAGAAGCTAAACTCAAAAAATGGACTTGTGTGTTGAGGACTGGTGCATAAAGATGTTAGCAAAGAAAATGCGCACAGTTCTGGAGCCCCAGCTGTTGGAGCGGTTCCAGAGGAGGCCATGAAGATACTCAGAGGGCTGCAGCAGCTCTGCTCTGAGGACAGGCTGAGAGACTTGGGGCTCTGCAGCCTGGAGAAGAGAAGGCTCCAGCAGACCTTGGAGTGGTCTTCCAAGGGGGCTGAAGGGAGCTACAGGAGAGCTGGGGAGGGACTACTGACAAGGTCTTGCAATGACAGGACAAGGGGTAATGGGTTTGAACTGTCAGAGGGGAGATTGAAAGTGGATGTTAGGAGGAAGTTGTTTGCAGTGAGGGTGGTGAGACACTGGCACAGATTGCCCAGGGAGGTTGTGGCTGCTCCCTGCCTGGAGGTGTTCAAGGCCAGGTTGATGAGGCCTTGAGTGACCTGTGCTAGTGGGAGGTGTCCCTGCCTATGGCAGGGGGTTGGAACTAGATGATCTTTGAGGTCCCTTCCAACCTTACCATTCTATGATTCTATAAAGCTAGTGTCAACCTGGAGGCTGTATAAGCAGAAAGGCTCCTCCTGGGAGGAACACTAAGGTCTGTGGAGGAAACTTTCCTCAGCCGTTGACTACAGCAGGAGTTTTATAAATCTACTTTCATTATCCATTTGAAGTTGTCTTGAGTAAGTATTGTGATATGTCATGTCCAGTTACATTTTAGGCTCTTCTGAGTGGGCTTCTGAAGCACCCAGTAATGGACTGTTTTCCTGGGTTGTGTTTGGAAGTGAAGTAGGGAAAATGGCAGGGGGCTAGCTCCTCTGAAAAACTGTTCAGTGTTGTACTAACTTCCTTTTATAAAGGAGTGAAAGTTCTGACATGAACATCCTATAGATGTATGAAGCAGCACAACTGCAAAGTGTTTCTTTCTCTTCACACGTTCAAAAAGGAAAGTGCTACCAAAAAGAGTATTTGCTCCTGCTCCTACAGATCAGCATTAAATGTAGATAGAGTTTCAAAAACTGCCTGAAGAATGACTCTGCTTTGTCAGTTAATGTGAACATCAACCCATCAAAGAACTGTGCAGCTCTGCTAGGGCTGGATTAGATTAAAGCCATAATGAACTTTCAGAAAGCATCCTCAGATAATGCATTTTGGAAGGCCAAAGGAAAATGAGTGTTATCTAGAGACTTGCAATTCACACTAATTTACTTAAACCACCAAAACATTCCTCCTCAACACTCATAATGAATTGTTCCAAATCAGAGGTCGTTTCAGCTTTCAGATTGGCTGTGACTTACAAACAAACAGAAAAATCACTTAAACAATGCAATGCAGTTTAGAAGAATAAAAATCAAAAAAATACTCTTGCCCGTAGGTATGTAGAAAAAGAAGGTAAGGTAAGGGCTGCAGCAACTCCACTATGAGGAGAGGCTGAGAGAGTTGGGGCTCTGCAGCCTGGAGAAGAGAAGGCTTCCAGGAGACCTTGGAGTAGCCTTCCAGTATTTGAAGGGGGCCTACAGGAAGGCTGGAGACGGACTATTGACAATGACAGGACAAGGGGCAATGGGTTTGAGCTAGCAGAGGGGAGACTGAAACTGGATGTTAGGAAGAAGTTGTTTGCAGTGAGGGTGGTGAGACACTGGCACAGGTTGCCCAGGGAGGTTGTGGCTGCTCCCTCCCTGATGGTGTTCAAGGCCAGGTTGGACGAGGCCTTGAGTGCCCTGTACTAGTGGGAGGTGTCCCTGCCTGTGGCAGGGGGTTGGAACTAAATGATCTTTGCTGTCCCTTCCAACCTTACCATTCTATGATGCTATGATTAAAAGAAAGCAGGACAAGCAAATCAAAAAAGGAAGTAAAACCATGAAAAGAGAAGGCTAAGCTGCTCAGGTAGCTCTTCAGAACCTATCCACAGATTAGTCCTGAGCGAGCAGATGTAGCCACGTCAGGCAGAGACAGGACAAGACAGCCATCCTGCAGATACTGCTAAAATTGAGGAGCCTTCAACTCAGGGAAGCAGACATATGCTGATGGTATGGATGCACATATGGACACTCTCTTGAAAGAAAGGGAAACATTTCTTAGCAGACAAGATCCCTGATGTATCCAGTCTGGCATCCTGCCTCTGGCAATAAATCAGACTCAACGCTTCAGAAACAGCTTACAAAACCCTGTAGCATGTCTGCCCATCTATGCAATGTGAAATATAATAAGCAAGAGGGAAATTCCTTCCTGATCTTTTTTTTTTTTTGGTCAATCATACAGCCTGGATCATTGGATTTTTATTGCCTTTATCTTAAGCACTAGTGTTGTTACTGGCAATAAAATTAGTCCACATTAAAAAAATCAAGTTATTATTTTAGCTAACTATGAGCAAATGGTGTCTAAGGTCTAATGCTTCCTTTTATTTATCCTACCCTTATCTGATGTAAAAATATGTTTCTATAACATAAAAAATGACAGGTAAAGAAAAGCCATTTAGAGAAAATTTGCATTTATCTCAGGTTGCACTGTCAGTATTGTGCAGACTTCAGTCTGCTCACCTTGTCCATCAGCAGTACGTTTCATAGTCTGTTTTCTTTAATTTTCCAGCTCTACAGTAACAGGTATGGCCTAATTGGGACAGGACATGAGGGGATATAAAGTTTGCCAGCAAACTTCTGGAAGGCTAAAATCTAATGCAGAGGACATGTCAAGTGAAAACCACTGTGTTGATTTAATATTGAAGAGCAACATGTGATCAGAACATGCTGTTCAAATACAGCTTTAGGGCGAGGCATTGAACATTCTTTGCAAAGGTTCTGAGAAGGAGAAGCTTTTTCTCAGAACAGAAGTATCACAATCAGCTATTCCCTCTGCTGGGCTTCCTTTTCTTTAAGAGAAAACAAACAAACAAACAAAAACCTAAACAAACAAACAAACAAAAAGAAACAAAAAAGCAAGTCAAACAAACAAACAAAAACCAAAACAAAACGGAGACACTGGCACAGGTTGCCCAGGGAGGTTGTGGATGCTCCCTCCCTGGAGGTGTTCATGGCCCGGTTGGATGAGGTCTTGAGTGCCCTGTACTATGGCAGGAGGTTGAAACTGGATCAGCTTTGAGGTCCCTTCCAACCTTACCGTTCTATGATTCTATGAAAAAAAAAAAAACCCAACAACACAAAAAACCCAAACAGCAACCAAAAAAAACACAAAACAAACAACAAAACAAACAAAAAAACCCCCCAAACCCACAAACAAACAAATCCCCACAAAAAAACAAATGTAAAACCCAAGAGGATTTATAAAAAAAAAAAAAAAGTTGTCCCTGCCTATGGCAGGAGGTTGGAACTAGATGATCCTTGAGGTCCCTTCCAACCTTACCATTCTATGAAAAAACACCACAAAAAAACCCCAAACAACAACAAAAAAAAATCCCAAAACAACCAACCAAAAAAACCAAAAAACAAACCCACAAACAAACAAATCCCCACAACAAACCAAATGTAAAACCCAAGAGGATTTAGTAAAAAAAAAAATTGGTGTCCCTGCCTATGGCAGGGGGTTGGAATTAGATGATCCTTGAGGTCCCTTCCAACCTTACCATTCTATGATTCTATGATTTATAGGAGCTGAAGAGCTCAGCAGAAGTTGCACTGCACTGGATTCTTCAATCTGTCACTGTCAGTGACAATGCAGCACTCCTTCTGTTCTGGGTGCAGTGGACTATGATATTTTATTTCATACATCATTTCATATTCTGAAATGTGTAACTGTACATCATGAAATCAGCAAATTGCCCTATGCAGCACCGAACGTGTGGTCGGATCTTGTATTGTAAGGGAGATTGCCCAGCAGGGTAAGTTAAAAAAAAACAAACCCAAAACTGCTTGAGATAAACTTGGTAGTCTCACCTGATTGCACCGTTTATAGCAGGGGGAAAAAAATGAAATAAAAAGGTTTACAATCTGTCACCCTTTTTTTAGTTCTGGTCTCTGAACATTTCTGTGCTCAGCTGTCCCCAAAGCTCAGCGACGCGGTGGTACTTGTGGTGATTTCATTTGATTCCTTCTGCAAGATTACCTTAGCACATCTGGTAAAAATTAGAAAAATGGATTAGTTACAGTTCTGTTTTCAGTTAATTTCTTGAAGCCTCTGCCCTCGCTTGTCTGTTGCAGAGGAAAGGCATAAATTTTGGATGGGAAGAGAGATTCTCGTTACTGGCCCTAGTTAGGGATTGCGCATCCAAGTGTCGAGTCTAATAAGATTTCAAGAACTCCAGGTCCTATAATTTGTGACAATGATAACGCTGCTCTTACACCTCAGCTGAGAGTACTTCTTGTCCAATAAAGAGAGGCCCTCCAACCCACAGGAATGTGGTATACAATTAGAGTTTTAACAAAACTGCAGTCACTCTAACCTTAGCTGCATCGCCTCTGTATTATGTTGTGTAAAATTATTTGGTGGTCTAAAAAGCAACTGTGCTGGTTTGAGGCTAATTGGGATATTTTAATGAAAAAAATTAGATGATAGGCTGTGAAAAGCAAACAGTGATGATGTCTGCTGCACTCACAGGCTTGCTGAGATGTATGAAAACAAGGACACAAACATAGCTAAGACAGAGTCTCTCTGTCGGAGTCTCTGTGTCTTCTCCCTGGGCTTTTGCAGCTGTGTAACCCAACTCATCACTCTGCTTCTAACTCCCCTGGACAAGCCTCCAAACTCACCTTGCAAGTAAGGCAGGTTCTGGGATAATGTAGAGAGGTGGAAAGAAGGTGGAAGGGTGGCTGGAAGCCCCTCATGGGGACTCTGATTTCTGGGAGGGGAGTTGTGTTTCTGTATTAACTTTAACTTGTCTATGTCTGTAACTATTCCTGTCTATAGTGTATATCTCTGCTTGTACATTGTGCTGAGCTGCAAATAGAGCTTCAGTCCTTCACTTCTGGTTGGCTGAGTCTAGTCTGGGGGATTTTATAAAGTGGGGAAAGGGGTGGCAGGGAACTCCCAAGCCATCACAACAGGCAAAGAACTTAAAATGATCAGTTTTTACCTCTTTAATTCTGTCTTTTCTCCTCTTACTATGAGACAGTAAGTAGCTATGGTAGGGCTGCTTTAGGAGAGCAGATTAGAATAGAATAGAATAGAATAGAATAGAATAGAATAGAATAGAATAGAATAGAATAGAATAGAATAGAATAGAATAGAATAGAATAGAATAGAATAGAATAGAATCAGTCAGGTTTGGAAGGGTCCACATGGATAACCCTGTTCCAACCCCCATTCCAAGGGCAGGAACACCTCACACTAGATCAGGCTGTCCAGAGCCTCATCCAGCCTGGCCTTAAACACCTCCAGGGATGAGGTCTCAACCACCTCCCTAGGCAACCCATGCCAGGCTCTCACCACTCTCATGCTGAAGGACTTCCTCCTCACCTCCAGTCTGAATCTCCCCACCTCCAGCTTTGCTCCATTCCCCTTAGTCCTGTCACTACCTGATAGCCTAAAAAGCCCTTCCCCAGCTTTTTTGTAGCCCCCTTCAGATACTGGAAGGCCACAAGAAGGTCACCTGGGAGCCTCCTTTTCTCCAGCCTGCAGAGCCCCAACTCCTTCAGTCTCTCCTCACAGCAGAGCAGCTCCAGCCCTCTGAGCATCCTCATGGCCCTTCTCTGGACACACTCCAGCATCTCCACATCCCTCTTGTCCCAGGGGCTCCAGAACTGGATGGACTCCAGGTGTGGTCTCACCAGAGAGGAGCAAAGAGGGAGAATCACCTCCCTGGCCCTGCTGGCCACACTTGCAGCCCAGGCTCTGGTTGGCTTTCTGGGCTGCAAGTGCACACTGCTGGCTCATGTTGAGCTTCTCATCCACAAACATCCCCAAGTCTCTCTTGTCAGGGCAGTTCTCTTTGACACCTTGCAGCTGGCAGGCTGCACTCACTAGGAATGGGCAGGCTTTGCTGTCATTGTGTCTCACAGACAGAAAGAGTGAAGCAGTATCTGTGGCCAGGGCTGCCACCTGCACAGTGTTAAAGAGGGCCAGTTCACACCTCTGAGACTCTGCTACACTCAGCTTCACACAAGGCCAGGACACCACTGGTTTTTGGCTGTTGAGAAAAAAAGGCTGTCAAGAGTGATGAGAAAACTTTAAACCTGCAGCCTGCCTGGAATTCAGGTGGTTTTGACCAAAGGTGCAACACCCATGGTGAGTGATGGTGCCACCTTGAGCACAGCCTCTTGTCACCCCCTTTTCTGCAGACCTCAAGGTTCAAGGAGCCAAGAATTCCTGTTACACACAGAGGGCAGCTTGGAGAGACTGCTCCCTCAGAGTAATGTGGGCAGCACTTTCTGCCCTAGCAGCTTCCAGGTTTCACTTAAATCCATCACCTGTATCTCTTGGGACTTCAGCTGACCAAAGTCAGATTCACTTTCTATTTATGACATCAAATCCGTTAGGGTAAAAAAGAAAAATCAAAACAAAAAAAACCCTCACACAACAATAAATAATATATATATTTTATATATATATATATATATGCAGACACACACACATATATACATATATAAAATATGTAAGGAGCAGTTTCTGAGATGAGCATACCACGCAGCAGCACGTACTAGGTCTCACAGTTGTTCTCCTCAGTTGTCACTTAATAAAGAAAGCTTTGTTTTATGATTTCAGCTATGAGCTCTCTGATACCAAAACAGTAATATCCTGCTTATGTTTGCACAGAGCCTGAACTGAAAACCAAGTTCTGCTCACCTCCTGCAAATGCCCCTCACGGTGTGCCCTGAGAATGAGAAACGTATGGTCAGAAAATTCATCATCTTCATCACATTCAAGCCAGAGTGCTAAATACAAAGGCCAGTGGTGATACAACTGATGTGATTTGAAGCTAAACCCTCAATTCTGAAACTGAGAGCTGGAAGGAAGATGATTAAGAGTTTTCAGGAAAGGACCAGAAACTTAATCAGCTTCCAGTCCTACAGCGTTGTTGTCAGAGCATAGATTTTGGCCTGCAGAGTAGGAACCCCCAAAAAAGCAAAGGTGAGATTCCTGAGAGCTGTATAGAACTCCCTGGTCTCAGGAATTATTGGTTTGGTTTTTTTTTGGCCTGCAGTCTTCACAGAGTAGGAACCCCCCAAAAAGCAAAGGTAAGATTCCTGAGAGCTGTGTAAAACTCCCTGGTCTCAGGAATTATTGGGTTGTTTTTTTTTTTTGGCCTGCAGTCTTCACAGAGTAGGAACCTCCAAAAAAGCAAAGGTAAGATTTCTGAGAGCTGTGTAAAACTCCCTGGTCTCAGGAATTATTGGGTTGTTTTTTTTTTTTGGCCTGCAGTCTTCACAGAGTAGGAACCTCCAAAAAAGCAAAGGTAAGATTTCTGAGAGCTGTGTAAAACTCCCTGGTCTCAGGAATTATCGTTTTTATATATATAAAGCATTACAAAGCCGAGTGCACCTATTTCTGTTCACCCAATCTATGTAAGCAAAGCAGATGAGCCACACTTTGGGTGCTGAACTTTAATCATGATTTCCTATTTCAATCCTTGTGTATCTGTGTGCATAGTTTCTCTATATAGTACATATATACATGGATGGATGGGTGCTGACTTAAAAAAAACAAATGCAAATGGATGCTTAAGCTCTTTGCTGCTTCATTTTCCTTTTTCATTTCAGAATGATGAGCTGCACTTCAGAGCATCACATTTATGTATACTGGAAAAGCACTAAAGCATTGCACTATGAGTTAATTAGAACCATTACTAGATTTTGGTTCCCTTAGCTGGCTAATATATATATATATATATTTTTTTTTTTTTCTGATTTCAGAAGATATTCTGATTCAAAAGGAGAGTTCTTAGCACTCTTAGGATTCAGAGAGAAATGAATAATCAGTTAATTTGGGTTTTTTTAAATGGAGAACAAAGATTTCATACTTTTTGTGCTGCAGCTGACACCAGTTCTCCTAAAATGCACTGTGCCTTTTGATCAGATGTTGGCTGGAAGGCATCCCACCTACAACTAGCAGAAATGTTTTGAAACTGGGCTGTTTTGCAGCTGCAAACTGTGAACAGTGAAGAAACCTCTACCAAAGGAGTGATCCCTATTAAAAGAACTTTTTTTTCTGGGCTTCTTACATTGATCTGATCACTTCTGTTACCGTGTCAAAGCTGATCATGACATTGCCATCTGAAGGTCATATGGCTCTGCCTGAGTTAAATAAACAGCAGATTTTCTGCCCTAACATAAACATCTCCTCCCCAGCCAGATGAATGTTGCAGTGTCTGTGCTGTGGCTCAGCTGATACGCCTCCATGCCAGGGCAGGAAATGAGAGCAAGGAGAAAGAAAGGAATATAATAATTTATTCACCTCCCCATAAGATTTTTGGTCTCAAAGTAAATAATGACATTTGACCTTTCTCTGAAACAACATGAAGATGAAGACACATGATGATCTTCCTTGTGCTTTTCCCTTGAAGGGACCAAAGCCACTTCTCACAACATGCTTTGACTCCCTTTTCCCTAGATAAAAGCAAGCAGCTATAAAAATAAGAATCCTTCCATCCAAGTTCATGGAGCAGTTAACTTATTTCCCCCACCATTGCCTCCATATTTTCTCCTTCTTCTTCTTCTTGGGCCAGGGGCTAGTTTCTAACCTTTTCTTACAGGAGGGAGCATGGAATTCTGTAGGGGAAATATCTTCTGTGCTTTGGACATGCACTAAGGGACAGTCTCCCTGGCTGTCCTGCTCATCACTGGTCTCTGCCTGCAATGAATCCAGCTCATGAGATAAGAGAGGACTCTGCTTGTGAAGCTGTGAAACCTATATTGGACTTGGGGTGTCCTCAGCATCAGAAGGACACAGAACTATTGGAGCAAGTCCAGAGAAGGGCCACAAAGATGCTCCAAAACACTGGATATCACAGAATCATGGAAGGGACCCTTGAGGGTCACCTTGCCCAACCTCCCTGCACTCATCAGAGACACCTCCAACCAGATCAGCCTGTCCAGGGCCACATCAAGCCTGATCTTGAATGTCCCCAGTGATGGGGGGAGCTGAATTGAGGATACCAGATCTGGACTCAGCACTCTGAGTAAGGTCTCAGCAGAGAGGGCAGGATCCCCTCTCTCCATCTCTGGCCACACTGTTTTGAATGCAGCCCAGGTTGCCATTGGCCTTCTGGACTGCAAGCTCACACTGTCTGCTCATGTCCAGCTTCTCATCCATCAGCACCCCCAAGTCCTTTTCCTCAGGGTTGCTTTCTGCCACCTCCTCGCCCCCCCCCACTATGCCCACAGATAGTGAAGGAGGTGACAGGTACACTGTGGAGCCTCTGTGTGATTGTAGAGCAACATTTTTTCTTACAGAATCCTTTGTAGCCAAGACTTACATCAGGCCTGACAATAACAGTCACAGCCATCTCAGCTGTGTCACAGGTTGTGTCTTGTGGAAAAGCTGGGAAAATCAGAGTGCTAGACTGTACCAGTTCAGTCTGTTCATAGCTGAGGAAAGGACTCTTCCATTTTACAAAGAGACTGCTAATTAAAGCAAAGCAGTGAGAGACCAAAGAGAGGATGCATTCCAAGTGCCACTGTATTGGAGTTGTTATGATTTGAAAAATGCAAACTGTATCACAGCCAAAAAAAACCCTAGAAAACTGGCAGAGTATAGTCTGAGGACAAAAAGAAATCTGCCTTGGTAGTTAGGACTCAAAGAATCTTTTCTAAGATAAAAAAGATAAGATTTTAAGCCAGCCAGCCCTGCTTTCCCTGCTGGCTCAGCCTGCTGGGTGGCATCCTGGCTTCCGCATTTGTCTGCCATTTCTCATGCTGACCACTGACTCACACCATGTTGGTTTACTTCTCTTTGTTGTCTTGTTTGCCTCACGAGCCCTTGATGTGGATCCTATAATTCCATGGTTCCAAGGAAGGTAGTGTTAATGCAAAAGACAGATTCCTGCCAGTGTGAGCTGATGCTGCTGCAGAGCAGACCTTGTATTTACTGGGTATAAGTACTGATGTATCATACTGGGCTGCAGCAAGAGCAGTGTGGGCAGCAGGGCAAGGGAGGGGATTCTGCTCCTTTGCTCTCCTCAGACATCATCTGGAGTCCTGTGTGCAGTTCTGGAGCCCCCAGAACAGGAAGGACATGGAAGTGTTGGAGTGAGTCCAGAGGAGGCCACGAAGATGCTGAGAGGGCTGCAGCAGCTCTGCTCTGAGGACAGGCTGAGAGAGTTGGGACTCTGCAGCCTGGAGAAGAGAAGGCTTCCAGGAGACCTTAGAGTAGCCTTCCAGGAACTGAAGGGGGCTACAGGAAGGCTGGAGAGGGACTATTGACAAGGTCTTGTAATGACAGGACAAGGGGCAATGGGTTTGAACTGGCAGAGGGGAGATTGAAAGTGGATGTTAGGAGGAAGTTGTTTGCAGTGAGGGTGGTGAGACACTGGCACAGATTGCCCAGGGAGGTTGTGGCTGCTCCCTGCCTGGAGGTGTTCAAGGCCAGGTTGGATGAGGCCTTGAGTGCCCTGTACTAGTGGGAGGTGTCCCTGCCTATGACAGGGGGTTGGAACTAGATGATCCTTGAGGTCCCTTCCAACCTTACCATTCTGCACTTCTATGATTCTATACTTTATCACTATCCTTTTCTTCCCCAGCATGTGTCATTGGGCCAGTTATGTGCTGTCTGCAATTCTAATTCAGTGAAAGTCCACCAGAGAAAAGACTGACCAGTTGGGTAGATATTCATTCAAATAATGACATTCCCTAGAACTGTCTGTGGAAACTATTTTAATCACCCTATCAAGTTAATGCTACTGGCAATTCATTTAAGGAAAGGAAATACCATGTACAAAATATATTGGGTGAAGTTTTCTGGCTGGTGTTTTTCAGGAAGTAAATCCTGGCCTTTAAAGCCTGTGACTCCATGAAGCTGGAATGATTCTCTTCCATGACAGCACACATGTGTTCTTAAAATCATCACAAATGCCTGGCTTCTATATTTACAATTTCCTGAGAAACTGTTGTTCAGTAATGGAATCTCTGCAGATAACCTTAAAGTGAATACAACTCAATTTTGCTTTAGGATTTATCAGATATACTTTTTTTTTTTTTTTTTTTTTTTTT